>JANRGW010010470.1:0-12522 GCA_024733675.1 Psilopsiagon aymara
CAGGAGCAGAGGGAAGAAAAAGGGGGAAGTGAGTGAACAAACTGTGTGGCTGATTTATGGCTTAAACCACGACATACTATTACTAAAATATTAGTAGAATATTCATTGCCAGAGCTACCTCTTTAATACCAGATCTGGGAGTGACCTTGCAGACAGGAAAACAGTCCCATTGATTTAACACTTAGCACTACACAGGGGTGATAATAAGGCACAAATAGCATTTTATTTTTAAAGAAAAAAAGTCACTTGTAGTCGTTATTTATCTATACAAAATAATAGAAATAATAGATAATTTTTAATATGTTTTAAAAATGCAGCAGTAGAATTACTTGTGCAGAAAATTGACAGTGATCAGGAAGGACATCTGGGAGATTCAGGGAAAACAGAAGCAGACATAATGGTTGACAGCTCATTTCTCTTGTGCAATTTGAGTCCTCTAGAAATTTTGTCTATAGAACTTTTGAGATTTCTGTGAACCAGTTGTTGCACCAATAGACCAATAGGACCCATTGTGGAGTAATTGAGAAACCTGTAGTAGTTAATGCAAAAGCTGCAACCCCTCAATAACAGTGAGTTTAACAGGACAGTTTTCAGTCCTGAATTTCAGAGCTCCCTGAGTATAGCTATGAAGCATACATGTTTCTTAAACTACTTCTGTTTTGTTCAAGGAGCTTACAAGTCTGCTTTCTTGCCAAGCCCTTCAAGCTAAGGCTTGCAGGTCTTAAATACTACATTAGAAACACCATTTTATGCTCATAAAAATTGTGCTTTCTTTTTCTAGGAAAAAAAAAAAAAAACAACGAAAGACTATTGTTTCATACTGCACATTCCAAGAAGGATCTCACACGTTTGGAATTGCTACTTCTGATATCTCTATGGTGTGTATGCAGAACAGGAACCGGACAGGCATTTTACTTTAAGTAATCAGAATTCATACATAGCCAACTTTATGCTAGATGGGATAATCTTTATTTAGTAGCAAGAGAGAATAAGAACCTTGATTTGAAGATTTTTTCTACAAGTTTATGATCAGTTTAAAATGCCTTACCCTATGTCATGTTATTTGCAGTGCATACAGTTGACGTATTTAAAGTAGATCTTGAAACAATATCCATACTCTATCATGTCACACTAAAGAAAAATACTTTTCTCTGTCCTCTCTGGGTCCTAACATTTTCATTGGATTTTTTGAATCTGAAGTCCACAACTGAAGTAGGAATAATCTGTAGAAATAGCAGAAAGATTCATGAGTACAGGAAAGAATCATAAGGACAACTTGCCCACTGAAACTCAGAGCCCTGTAATTAGGAAAATAGTTTTTTAGACTATAACAAGGAAATCTTCAAGGAGAGAAGTATTTATTATTATAGTTATCATCCCCATTAGTAAGGATGATAATGATTTAGTAATAATTTATGAGTATGGAGAGGCCTCTAGCAATCAGATACTATTGTGTTAGGCATGATGATAATGTCAGACATGAGGAATATGTCTATACTGCTAGACAAAACAGAACATGGAACAAGGCAGAATGTCATATTATTATCAAACCATACACATCGTATGTGGATGTATATTCCAAATTTTTTTAAAGCACATAAGTTACAAGCATGCTTCTACAGAATGAGGAAGAGGTACTTATATTCAGATAGTGCTGTTGACCCCAAAACCTTCTAGCCAAATAAGCTGCCAGTGAAGGAACTGATAAAAAGCTTGTAAACAAAGAGAGTTTTAATCATCTTGAATCTCATTTAGTGACAAGACAAGAAAGACAGAGGCGCTTTTAAAGAGCACATCATGTAAGAAGGAAAGGGAAGGGCTTGCTGACTGGTGAATGTGATGCAGTCCTTGCTGGAGAGAGAAAGCTAATTCTGGGAAGCACTTATGAGCTGATAAATACAGGTGGTGGGGCACGAAAGACAAAAGAAGAAAACAACAGAAAAGAAAGCCTTCTTCTAAGGAAGGACAAGGACCAAGACACAAGAAACAGTACCAGAACCTAAACTGGACACAGACGTGGAGGGGCCGAGGTCCCAGGTGTTGCAATTTGGACACATGCCAACCTTGCTCTAGAAGTAGTTATCCCAGAGTGAGGAGATACGCCGCCTAACCTCATGGCCAGCGATCATTAATGCTTTGGCACACTTGTCTTAGCAGGATAGACAGATGAAGTAAAAAGATGGATAAGGAGAAGTGGAATCAAAAGAAAATCAAATAACCTAGGACACTTTTGCACAGATGCAAAGTACATAGCAAATCCTCATTTCCACATTGATTTTAATGACAGGCTCAAACGTTCATGAAGGTGCTAAGTCTTCACATAATTAGTTTCTAGAAGAGCAGTCAGTGATAATAGAGTAATTCTCTGTCCTTTGTATGTCTGCTAGAAACATTTTTCTCCAGTCTCTGAAATTCTAATCATGGGCAATCAAACTGAAAGCTATTTGGTCTCTTTGGAATGGGATCTCCTCTAGGCCAGTTTCCCTCATGTTGCGACTCAGTACAGGCCAGTTTGAAAACACAGCAAAATGTGAAGAAAGCCAATGGAGAGAAAATGTAAAAACAATGACTTGTCTATAGTGTTGTGCTGAAATATGAACACAGTCATGATCACTGAAAGGCTGCAATATAGACCTCTATAGAACAGCCCTATCTTCCAGTACTGCTTGGTAAACAGACCTACTCATCAGATTCTGTTGTAAAAAGAAAGTATAAATCCTTTTGTGACTGTGTTATCTGTGACTGTGTATGAACACTATATTCAGTGAATGAATGAATTTTTTAAGACTTTCCTGTCAGGCAGAGGAAACACTAAAAAACAACTAAAAATATTTAAAGGAAAATTATAAAGTGCTGTCAAAGAAGAATACTCAATGTCTTAAGGTTAATTTTCTATGTAGTTTAATTTTTCATCAGTCATTTGATGGAGATGATTGGAAGTCTGGTGTATGCATATAATTTCCTGCTTTTCTTTGTTTACTTTGTTACTCTTAGATCACCTCTAGTTTGTGCAAACATTTACTTAATACCTACTGTAAATCAAGAAACAAGGAATGCTTACGAGGCATCACTTAAAACAGAGCTCCCACTTAAACCAGAGCTCCTTCTCTCTTGGGATGCCATTACTTCTGTAAACATGGATTCAGCCTCTCACAGTATATTGAAAATATGCTAAAGAAATACAGTTAAATGTTAGATTTACCCTCTGGTGACTTTCTCTTGCATATTGTAGGAACAGTATCATTCACCAAGGAAAACAGGAGAGGTGCAAAAATACTTAAGACACTTACAAAGCAGGAGTGAAACCTAGCAGTAGCATTGCTGCATTATTCTGTGAAACTAGACAACTAGAAGTGTTCCATGTTTTTTCACTACTCATGCTGCATTAGACATTTGGTGGGCAGCAGCTGTGCAATACTATTCCAGTCTTATTTTTGTCTGCATTTCAGTACCACCTTTATTTTCTCATACCATAACTTCCTTGAACTTTTTAGTATTTAATGTAAATTTCCCAGGCTTCTCTTTCTCTACACTGCAGAATAGGCAAAGGCAAATCTGTCATTTGGAAATAAGAGAATGAAGTGCAGCAAATGCTGTGAAAGCCTGTGCGAAAAAGCACTGAGTAGTTATAAAAAAACTATAATAGATTTTAAAACAAAACCAAAAAAACTAAGCTAGAGCTGCCAGCAGACTTGCAGTCTTCATTCATCTGCATGTTGTATAACTCCTCATCTCTTTCGCCTAATTGTAGGATTGGGACTGTCTTTTCTGTATATGCATGTTTTCTATAGTATCTAACTGTTGTATAAGGGGATTTATATTTTTTCCGGTCTTCTAGAACTGAAATAAATAAATAATTTAAGCACATTAAAGCTTGGAAATCTCAATAATAGAATAGAAGGTAGACTACAACAAAACAGTTATGGACATTCAGTGTCTAATTACAATATAGCTCATTACATCTCAAATATAGGACTTCTGCCAGCCCCTACAAGGCAGCTGTGTGGGTGCAGATGATTGCAAAAAGCCTTGCTGAAATCACTCAGGAAATACTAATAACATAAAAATCCCACAACTTTGTAGTTGAGGACATGGTTGCCATTGCAATCAGTAGTTATATATCACCAAAGACATCTTTGTGTCTCAGGCTCACTGCCATAGATACAATATTTGGGGTATATATCACCAAAGACATCTTTGTGTCTCAGGCTCACTGCCATAGATACAATATTTGGGGTTTGGATGTTATTGTGGAGAATACTTAAAAGTAGTAGATCTGTTGTGTGCTTTTTCATCAAAGTTTCATTGTGAAGGTTTTTTGGTTTGAAAGATATTGATACTGAAGAAATTTTAATTCATCTATGAAAGCTGTAAAAATGAAAAGGGGAAAAAAAAAAAAAAAAAAAAAAAAAAAAAAAAAAAACAAAAAAAAGCCCAGAAAGGTTCTGTGGATTTTTGGTTTGGTTTTGGTTGGGGTTTTTTTTACATATCTATGTCTGTGATTGATGCACAGGGAGAGAAGAATTTTCTTGCAGGAAACCTGAAATAAAATGTCTCTGTGAAAAATTCCATTTAATGAAAAGGAAACATTTTGTTAAATTCATTCTTAGCATCTCTACCAAATATCTGTATGTACTCCAATGAACTTGCTGTTAGTGCAGAGATTCTTGGATAATACTCCTTCATCTACGCTCTGTTTTGTGTAAGCCAGATCTATAGAAGTTGCTAAACATGGAAACTACAGGCTGCCCTATGCTGTGACAAAATATGTGAGCTATCTCTATTAATAGTGCAAAAGCACTGGCATTAAGCTAGCCAGCCCTGGCATATATCAACTAGTAAATTAGTCCCAAAATGAAACTTAACTCCCCGTGTTATACTTGTGGAAGTTGCTACTAGGAGTTGGAAATTAAAATGGAAAGTAGTAATAAACAGCATAAAATAATTTTACACAGATGAGGCTTAAACAAAAAAAAAAAAGAAGAAATTGTTTCTTTTGAAATTAGTTTAAATAAACTAATTTCCATAAATGGAAGCAGGTTAATTACCTGCCATTATTTAATAATCCTGAGGACTATAAAAAGTAAATAGAAATGAAGAGTCCTGTGAGAGAGAAATGAAAAACGAAATCAAAATATTCAAACAGGGCAAGAAGATGAATGCTGTGAAGGAGGGGGAGAAATTACTTTGATATAAAATTGCATCAATTCAGGCTATACCAAAGAAACCTGCAATAGCCAAACAAAAAAAGAATAATTAAAATCAAAAGGAAATAAAAAGACAAAAAACCCTAAGATATAGTGTGATTTATATAAATTAAAATAATAAAACTATAGGTTTTTCATTAGGCAATACAACCCCAGTTTCTAATCGTTGTAGCTGAACTGGGATCTGCGATGGATGCTTGTGTTATAAATCTTTGATTGTTTTTAATTAGAAAGTTTACTTAGATAATAAAAAAACCCTACTATTTCTGCCTACAAATTAAGCTTAAGAGGGAAGAGAAATTGATCAGGTTGCTTTTCTTATGAGATAGATTTTTAGCCTCAGTGTAACAATTTTTCTATTAGCATTCCTCTCACTAGAAAATATATATTTAAAAGATAGCAGATCTTCAGCTCTTACAAACTGCTGTATAGTCTTCAGCATAGTCACACTGATTTGCACCATCTTAGCAGCTGTCTTATTGTTTCTATTACCATTTTTCTATTACTTGATGTTGCTTCAATTTTCTCCAAAGCCAGAGAGATCTAAGTTATAATAGGCAGTTATCTATACTATTGGTAGATAATAAAACACAAAGAAATGGTTCTAGCAGCTTCGTTGGCACTTTATGGGTATGCAGCAAAACAAAGGTGTTACACTAAATGAGGCTGCAATCTATGTCATATACGGGCTAATACCACCCCCAAGTCAAATTTTCCAGTGTTTCATATTCTTAGGTCCTTTGCTATTTCTGGATACTGCTTTGACTGAAATGTTAGAAGGGAATGGTGACTCAGAGCTGAGATGGACCAAAGGGCAAACAGGACTTTGATGAACATACCAAAGAACTGAAAGAGACTGGAACTCAGAGTTAGTAAAAGGCATAGAGAGTCATTTGGCTAGCTTGGACAGAAGGTTGAAAAACATGGAAAAGCTTGTTGGTAGAGATTAAGCAATTTGGAACAAATGACTAGGAAATGGGGAAATAACAGGGAAAAAAAACTTTGAGAGACATGCTGGGATGCAAACAGATGAAAAATGGTCTGAAAGGAAGTGAGACTGCTAAAAGAGCCAAGGAGGGAGAATAAATATGTTTTGAAACTGATGGAAAGCTCAGAGAGAGACTAAATCTGGGACCCAAGGGGAAGAGGTGGGCATCTGAAGAGTTCAGAAAGGTGGTTGGAGGTAGTTGGGCTTGTAAGACTGGTATGACATAGCTGAAGAGTACCAGTTAAAACAATGCAGGCAAAGAAAATGAAAGTAGGAAGAAGAATGCAGAATAAAGAAAATAGAGTGACTGAGCAGGGCCAGATGACATAGATTTAACCTTGAGGAAATAGGCAGACAGCTGAAGAAAGCCCTTCAGAGCCCCAAGGGGAAGCCGAGGTTCCCAAATTTGTAGTCTTCTGGTGTTTATGAACCCACTCTGTCTAGTGGCACAGGAAGCACCCTCAATTACAATTCTCTCCCAGATCTCTGCCCCAAAACAATCACTGCATATACCTCAAACATACAGAAAATTAAGCTCTGAACAAAAAGGAGAATCATATTTGTTCACTTATGAATATGGTTCTGGAGAGTGGAAAGTTCCAGACATCTCTCCTTGCTGCCTTATCTGAGGCTGATTATTATTTTAATATGGTTAACATGGAATTTGCCACAGCCTAAAACAGTATACAAACAATAAGTAAGATATGGAAAATAATCCTGTTTTCTGTGTATAACAAAGACAGCTGGCCAAATTCTGCTAATTCTGTTTTGAAGAGATGACACTGGGAAAAGCAAAAGTATGGTGACAATGATCAGGGGACTGGAGCACCTCCCATATGAAGATAGGATGAGAAAGTTGGGGCTGTTCAGCCTGGAGAAGAGAAGGCTGTGTGGAGACCTCATAGCAGCCTTCCAGTATCTGAAAGAGAGCTATAGGGATGCTGAGGAGGAACTCTTCATTAGCAACTGTAGTGATAGGACAAGGGACAACGAGTTCAAACTTAAACAGGGGTTTAGATTGGATATGAGGAAGAAATTCTTTACTGTAAGGGTGGTGAGGCACCGGCATGGGTTGCCCCGGAAAGTTGTGAATGCTCCATCCCTGGTTGTGTTTGAGGCCAGGTTGGACAGAGCCTTGGGTGGCACAGTTTAGTGTGAGGTGTCCCTGCCCATGTCAGGCGGATTGGAACTTGGTGATCTTTAAGGTCCTTTCCAACCCTAACTATTCTATGATTCTATGATTCTAAAACATTAAGTTTTTTGAGAAGGAACTGCATTCTTCCTGGTCAGCTTCCTCTTTTTGACTCAGTCCTTCCCTAATCCATAATTCCTGCTCCAGCCACCAGATCCAATCCCTGTCTCACAGCACTGAGAGAGTTTTCAGACTACTCTGAGGTTCATGACACGCCCCCATAGCACACTCTTAAGAGGCTGAGCTCGTAGACTATGAATCAGTTTTCACCCATGGCTTGACTAGCACAATCACTGCCTTTACCAGGCTTTATCCCTGAAGGAAGAGATGGGACAAGGAAGAGCCCTGGATCCAGCTTGATACTCAAGGAACTAAGGGCCAAGATGCACTGCACAATGCTCTAGCTCAGTCTGGATGCGGCCTAGGGGAAATTCTTTTACCAGCTTCACATCTGTCAACAATTATAGCAGCCAGAAGTGTAAATTATTTCACTCTCACCCTTCTTGACCCTGGCATTGTTGTTACTGCTTATCACAACACTATTTCTCTCTTGGCAAGATAAAAATTATTTCATGTAAGTTTGCTCAATTTCAGTCCCAGGGGCATTTGTACTTGTGGTCAAAATACCACCCGTGAAAACATTTAGAAAACCCATGTTGTTTTTTTGAAACTGGATTTTGCTTATTACAACCTTGTAGCTACCAGTATTTGGTAAGTAATTTGGGAATTATTGATCCGTATGAAACAGGAACAATTTTTGGTAACCATCATAACAGAATAATCAACAAGCAAGAGGGAAAGAGTCGGTAAAATGTTTGAAAATTCAGTGGAGAAATGTGTCTTGTCAGCTTACCAGAAAATTCCATTAAAAAACACAGTCCTTTCAGATCAGTTATTTAATATCTGAGCTCTTCAACCCATACAGGTATTTCTTTAATTGTCTTCAAAAACTTTCCAGCCATCAGTTGGAACATAAGCTTTTGTCTTCTTGCTATCATTTTTGAAATTCTTAGAAAAGATAACTTTGTAAGAAAGTTTTATTTTTTGCCAGGGCTTTTGGTATGTTTGTTGGATGATAAAAGAAGAGAAACTGGTGAAGTTGATGTTTTGCCCTGAATTTTTCTTCCCCTAAAAAGTCAGACATGATTGAAATGCTGAATATGGAGAGCAGCCCTGAGGAAAAAGACTTGAGTGTGTTGGTCAATGAGCAGCTAAATGTGACCCAACAGTGTGCACTTGCAGCCTAGAAAGCCAACAATATGCTGGGCTGCATCCCGAGAACATGACCAGTAGGTTGAGGGAGGTGATTCTCCCTCTCTGCTCTTGTGAGAGTGAAGTACTGCACTCAGCTCTGTAGGCCCAGCATAAGAATGGCATGGAGCTGTTGGTGTAAATACAGATGAGGGCCACAAAGATGCTCAGAGGTCTGGAGCTCTCCCCTATGATGACAGGCTGGGAGAGTTGTGCTTGTTTACCCTGGAGAGGAGAAGGCTCCAGGGAGACCTTAGAGTAGCTTCTAGTGCCTAAAGGGCGCCTACAAAAAAGCTGGAAAGGAACTTTTTACAGGGGCACATAGTGAAAGGCCAAGTGGCAATGGCTTTAAACTGAAAGAAGGAAGATTGGGATATAATATAAGGCAGAAATTCTTCACTAGGAGGGCGGGAAGACACAGGCACTGGTTGCCCAGAGAAGCTGTGGCTGCCCTATCCCTGGCAGTGTTCAAGGTCAGGGTTGATGGCCCTTTGAGTAACCTGCTCTAGTGGAAGGTATCCCTGCCCATGGCAGGGGATTTGGAAAAGATGATCTTTAAGGTCCCTTCCAATCAAAACCACTCTTTGATGCTATGACTCTATGATTTATATTTCTGTGATTTCTGTTTGTACTGAAGGAGAAATGGAGCCTGGTTGTTACAGCAGCACTCCAACGGGCTCACTTGACATAGAAGTGCTGTGCTGCTTTTGCAGCATTACTACTTGAGTGACTGACAAACCTGTCACAGCATTTCCACAAACAGAAGGGAAAGCTACACGTTTCCAAGTGGATAGTTTTCACAGAAATCTTATATTGCAACCTAGTTGTTCCTTTTCTTAAAGAATAAATCTGGTTCTCAAGATATGACTAATACTCCCTGAATTTTTCTATCTAAAATTTAATAGCTTCCTTGTTTATATTTCCCAAAGTCCATTCCATTAATGACAAATCATATGTCTTTGAGCAACTTGACATTTGCTTATTATATCTATTTTTACTTTTTTTACTTTGGAGTGATTAATTCTTTGGCACAGTGTTTTTCTCATAAATCCCTGTGTATTTTTTTTTCATGAATTATACATAATATATAGATGGGTTTCTGTGATTTTTTTTAATGAATTTGCATAAAAAGCTTTTATTTGTGAAAAGACTGATTGAAAAGGAGCAGAAGATTAGGAAAAGCTGGAAAAGCTGCTATCTCCTTAAAGTGAAGGTTTGAATTTATGGACAATCGAAGAGACAAAACAGACGCTATTTCCCTATGCCTTTAGGCTTGTTCAGCTTTCTTCCCTACCTCAGCCAACTGCCATGGCTTTAGAGCTCTCCCCTTTGCTGACAATTTATCAACCCCTTGCCAAGAAACAACAGTGATTTTAAGCTGCTGTACTTTGGGAGTCTGTAGAATCTATTTGGTCTCTTGACTGCTGTGATGCTGAAAGGAAATTGTAGTTTTAAGCAGTTTTTGTTTCATAATTCAGAAGTGGTGGAAACTAAAACAAGGTCTGAGACAAACACCAGATCAGAGAGATAACCCGTATGGATAAATAGTAAAAGAAAATGTACCAAACCACTCTGAATGAAAGGATGGATCTGCCAAAAGCTCCATCAGAGAAGCTGAATCTCTTTAGAAATGTCAAAAAAAAATGGAAGAAAACTCAAGTGACATTTTCCTCTGCAAGGAATAAGGAGCAGTAAATGGAAGACACCAGATATTTTTCCTGGTGGCTGGTTCCACACCATCTAATTTGCCTAATAATTGTAAAGAAACTTAGGAAGTACTGCTCCCAAGCCTATAGGTACATTTGACATGCGTCTGATTTTTATTAGAAGAGACTAAGGAAAGGTAAAAAACCAGAGGACTTACAGACTGATCTGAGGCTGAAAAGTCCACCTTACAACTTCTAAAACCCAGGTCACAATTAGATTTAGGATAAAATAACTCAGAATAAGACTATGTAGAGAAAAATCTTTCATCCTCTCCCTTTTGCTCTGTAATATGAGTTACATTTTTCTGGGCAGACTTCGACCTTCCAACATAACTGAATTTCTGAAAGTACATAAAAAAGCCCAAGAACCAAAGGCAGAAGGGCTACAAAACTCAGTGTTCAAGATGAACAAAATAATATGCGGTGTTGTACTTTCTCTGATAGAGCACTGGCTTAGGCAATGCTTAGAAAATGGGAAACATGCAATAGAATAAAAGCAGCCACATTATTTCTCACTGTTTCTGGGTGCTGCTAGTACAGAGGCAAGAAGAACCATGGGAACACAATTAGCACACAAGAGCTCCTCACAGAGGTATAGACAGTGCCCCCCCAAAAAAGTTGGGCAGCCCCCATGAAAGCAACTGAACCAATACTTCTCCCAAACTGGATGTTGGGATAGGATTTTTAGCAATTCTGAAATTATGGTCTGGACAGTAAAAGAAAATATCTAATACTTCATATCTGATAAAATTTATGACTATATCTTTGTAAAAGGTATTTTTCCTACTTTGAAATTATCCCAGTGCCTTGAACATTGCCTGTAGTACAAATAGTGGTTTAAGGTAGCTATGGAGAAGGTAAGAGTTTGGGAAACTAAATAAGGAGACTTTAAAGTGGTCCCAGTCCTGAGGAGCTGCAATAGAGAAGTGAATATCGTATAGACAAGCAGAGTGTTGCACAATCTCTTTTCAGCATTTAAAATAAAAAAAGAAAAAAAATTAAAAATCAGGACCACTGGTTTGTGACAGAACCAAATCAATCCATGTAGATTGGTATAAAAGCTGCCACATCTGCTCCTTTGACTGACTGTGGCTATCCAAAACACAACAAAAATAGCTTGCCGGTGCTAACGAAGGAAATTTGTAACTTGTTCTACGAGCACAGTCTTATGCTTTCAGTTAAACGTATATAGTTTATGAACTGAAAACAAGGTTAGGAGAACATTGATAGCCACAAGAACACTCTCTAGAGCATATGTTAAAACCACAATTGAGCCAGAAAAAAAGAGAAACTGTTGGACACTCTGTAGATTGAGCAGCATTTAGGACAGAGGAAACAAGTCTGTTAGCACAGGGCATTTGGAATCATTAATTATCAAGCCAAAAGGAATCTCTCAAATCCAGAAGGAATTCTGTTTAAAGAGAACAGTACATTTAACAGATTACATAAAGGTTGCCTAAGAATTTAAACAAACAAACAGAAAAAACCCAGATAAAACAAGCAAAATAACAACAAAAGAAAGAAAAATTTTCAAAAAAACACAAATCTAACAAAACACAACATGAACCAACAAAAAAAAAACCCCTCAACCCCAAAACCACAGAAGCAGGTTTTCCTTCTGTCTCTGCCAAATAGCAGTACTGGGAAGCTATTAAGATATATTTTATATGACAAAATAGATTCCAGGACAAGCAGGAGAGTGTGTGCTGATGGTGCAGGAAAAGCCAACCCAAAGTAATTGCACACACACATATACAGAATATGTGGAAAACTGCTTTCTTGCATCAGTATTATCTGGTTTTCTGTGAAATCATTTTTTCTGAAATACATTAGTCACAGAAACCCTCATCTGACTGATAAGTACATTAAGGAGTAAAAAAGGTTACGGGGCATGCCAGATATAAACACTGAAATAACAGTTGCCACCTTCTGACACTCATCTAGCACAACACATGGAACAAGGAGGCATTTACATCAGGAATTCATAGAATCATAGAATAGTTAGGGTTGGAAAGGACCTTAAGATCATCTAGTTCTAACCCCCCTGCCATGGGAAGGGGCACCTCACACTAAAACATATCACCAAAGGCTATGTCTAACATGGCCTTGAACACTGCCAGGGATGGAGCATTCACAACTTCCCTGGGCAACCCATTCCAGTGCCTCACCACCCTCACA
>JANRGW010010473.1:0-12795 GCA_024733675.1 Psilopsiagon aymara
TCTTCATTAGGGACTGCAGTGATAGGACATGGGGTAATGGGTTCAAACTTAAGCAGGGGAAGTTTAGATTGGATATGAGGAAGAAATTTTTTACTGTGAGGGTGCTGAGGCACTGGAATGGGTTGCTGAGGGAAGTTGTGAATGCTCCATTGCTGGTGGTGTTCAAGGCTGGGTTGGACAGGGCCTTGAGTGACCTTATCTAATGGCAGATGTCCCTGGCTATGGCAGGGGGGTTGGAGCCTGGTGATTTTAGGGTCCTTTCCACCCCAAACCCTTCTATGATTCTATGAAAATAACCTCCTTTACTGCCTTTGTACTGGTAATATTAACCTGCTTACTCATTGATAATTCACAGTATTCATTAATAGAGGCCAGAGGCCACTTTTGAGATAAGCAATGCCCCATGTTTCATTTTGTATCACAGATGGGACAAAGCTCCTGCTCCTAAAGTGCCTTTATCTAGATTCATAAGACAACACTGGGATGTGTTATCTAGACTTTGGAAGAATGGACTAGGGAATCAAGTAACTCACCCACCTCACTCTGAAGCAGAGCAAGTTACTGGTTTTTTGTAATCTGCCTCATTGCTGTAGCATTTGAACAGCTTAAAATCTTTAGATATTCTATGATTCTATGATAGGGTTGTGTGTCTGCTCAGCTTATGTGCTTGGTGGAGATGTACAACTGCCCTCATTTTTACAGAGAAAGAGAAGTGTGAGAGAGCAAAATCAAGTGAACAAAAGATAGGACCAGTTGTCTGAACAAGAAGTTGCTATAAGAGATGTGAATTTTTGGCAAGTTTCTATAGTGACCTTAAGAAAAATACGTTGCTGAGCTGCTCCAAGGCATTAGCTATTAATGTATGCAACACATGTCACAAGACTGGAACAAATATCTTTTTCATCAGCTTTGTATTACACCCACTGTTAAAAACTGGAAGTAGTATTACAAATATTTCTTATTTTCTTCATTTGTAGCTAAATTCATAAATCTCGGTAACTATAAATGTATTTCAAGGTCAGAGTTACGACAATAACCCATTCATTTTGTTTTCCTTTCACTAAATCCATTATCTGAACAAATCATTAGGTGACCTTTTTAGTTACAGCAATTCAATAAAACTTACATTAGATGGAGTTTCAGGAACATTAGTCTAATGTGCTTTAAAAGATCACCTTCTCTGAGCAATATAATAAGTTTGTGTGAAAAGCATAAAGCATGTAATACGTAGTAAAATCTGGCCTTTAATGAACCATCTAGAAAAACTGACTTGTGTTATAATTCAACAGAAAACCTTCCTTAATTAATAGGTAAGAATCCAACAGTAGCCTCTGAATGTTACTTTTGATTATAGATTCAGCTTGTTTTTCTTTGTGAATGTATGCTCCTGATTTACGCTGCTCAAGAAATTATAGTTCAAATGACCTTGGTTACAGGAGTAATACGCTATGAAAAGCAATACTTAGAGCTAATTAAAAGGGCTCTCTGATTAGTAGTTAGTACCAATTGCACTTAGATACTGCATGATTTTCCAAAGTGGTATTCAGTCAAGATTGTGAATCTAATAAACCGGCTTAGATATTTGATGGAAGCTGATTTTCTTCAACAGACACAAGTCTAGAAAATACCTTGTGGCCAGGGACGTAAACAATAAATAAAACAGCTCCTACTACCAAGGAGAAAATTTGTGTATGGGAAGATTTTACGGACTCACTGAAATCCCTGATTTCCATTAAGACTATAAGGCAGTAACCTTGCGTCTAAAACAGGAATAATCAGTTAAAAATCATCTGGAATTACTTATATTTTGTGTTTCCAGACATGTGCTAAAAACAAAGCTAGGTTAGCTTTAATTTTGAATCAGTCTAGATAAGTGGGTATGCACTAATAAATTTCTACCTGTCCAAGCATCAGCAATTAGTCATTTCTCCTGCAAATATATGCACACAGGGACATAAGACAATTTGAGCAAAGTTCAGGATACATCAAAGTATTGACCTAAGTAAGTTCCTATTGCTCTTAGGGTTTATTAAGCAGGCCGGCATTCAAGCAGGTTTGGGCATTTCATTTAGCTCCACAAGTACTTGTGTGCTAGCCACCCATAAAACCAACTGGGTCCCTGTTAGCTTTTCAGGATGCTCTCTTTGTTCCTCATCCACAGAAGAATGTTAGTATCATTCCTTTTCCAAGTTACTACCTCTACCATTCATTTTGGATAGATGCTATGAAAATATGCACAAAATTATAGGATATACGAGGGAACTGTTAAAATTTAAAATTAAAACCAAATGTTAATTGCAGTATGACAAATAATGTAATCTTGCAGTTCAACAATAGATGGATAACATGTAAAGAAATAGTCTCAATATAAAAACTAAATATGTTTAGTTATACCTGAAATAACCTCAAGTTATTTTCATGTTGCACCTTTAGTTAGTAATTTGTTGAACCACATTATAAATTTAGGCTCACCGTAGGGCTATATTGCTTCCAACAACCAATAGATACACATTTCTTTGGTTCTATGGTGAAGCCAAGTAAATAAGTTAGAAGTCATCATTCGACCTTGCCCATAGGGGCTTCCAAATCACCAAGCAGAGCCCTTAGACAGCAGCTTTGTAACCCTTTGAATGCCCTATCAGTAACTTATCCACTACATTTTTGTATGCCATACTAATTTGAAAATCATAAGAAGAAGAACATGGGTTCTTCTTATTTATGGGTTTGACACGACGAATCAAAGAACTGCCTGGTTTATTTTGCTATAGGTAGTCAATAGCTATTAATTAAACAAAGAATGCTCTGTTTTCAGTGAGAGGTCTAGTTCATAATCTACTTTTGCCCTAAGAAAGCTTTGATGTATGGATACCATTCTGTGCCATTTTGCCTTCTGGATATTGTGCTATTCTTGTGGGTTTGTTATTCTCATACAAAATATTGAAATGATCTCTTAAGTGATTAATTTAAGAGATTTAAAAACCTGATTACTAAATAACTGCCAGTGATGTACAGTTATTTTTCTTGAGTGAAGAGTTACCAATCCACATATGTAATACAAACAGCATTTGCTCTATCACTTGCTTTGTATGTATTTTCCCAGACCATAAACAATACAGAATAAGATTAATTGGCAATGCCTTGTTATCTAAGCTATCTCTGTTATCCATGAATATCTAAAATATTCATATAAGTTCACATCATTCTAACTCATTAGAGAATTATACATCGTAGCCAAAAATTCTGGGTTTGATTGTTTTTTTTTTCTTCCTTGTTCTTAATAATAGCAATTTCAATTAGAAAAATAATGGTCTCCTTTAACTATTTTCTAAGTCAACCATTTTTCCCTTGCTAGATAAATAGTGTAAGATTATTAATTTATGTAGACAACAATAATGAAAAGCTGCATCATTTTAATTATATTTATTCTCCCTAGGCAACTAGGCAGTTAATTGTTTGAATTGCTGTTAAAAAGAAATGTTAAGTAACAGGAATGCCAGCATTGCCAAGGACTTCAATGGGAGCAGTACTGAGCTCATAATTGGCTCTTTAATTGCAAAACTCACTCACAAGGCCTGTGAGCTTTTTAAATTTCACTTAAGTCTTTAAGACTGTTTAATGAGTCTTCTGCTTTATAGAGGCTTTGAGGCAGCCAACATATTTCCCCCACATAAAGTGTATTTGATAGGATTCAAAACATGGTTTTATGCTGGTTTTGGTGGAATAGATGTTCTCCTGCATTTCTGAAAGCTAAGAAACACACCGAACATTAATAAACGCTGCAACATATTGCAGATTGGTGATTCTTATTGGTTAACAGTACAAATAGCTTTCCAGTATTCACATCACTGTGACAGAGAGCAACATGACATATGCTTTTGTACTCATATCTGGGAATTTTCAAGGTTGTTGACACACAGCAATAATCCAGTGCTGCTTTGTAATTTTTTATATTCATTCATAATAGAAAAAGAGGAAAACCCTTTACTTTTATAATTGAATAATTAATGAGATAACTGCAGTCATACTTGTGCATATATGCTTTGAATAACTTGTCCACAGGACTGAGCTGCCATTGAGTTAGAAACAACAAGTACTTTTTAGGCACAAGTCAACCATTTGGTATTGCTTTGTTGAGTTCCTTCTAGAAAATACTTTTCTACCAACTCTTCCTTCAGAAAACTCTGATCATCAAAACTAACATTTTGCAATTGCATCTTCAACCTTTTTGGATTGTCTTTCTTTTCATAGGAGGTTTTCTCCTGGTACATTGGAATTTCTATTAAAAAGGCAAGCCGGAGAATGATATGCTATTTTCCCAATAATTTAGTAATTTTACACCAATAAGAAACAGATTCTCAAAACTGTTCTATTCACTGATACAAATTTGCCAAACTGGATTTCTGATATCCTAGCAAAGTGCTGCAGATGAGGTTACGAGGTATTCTTCTTTTTAGTTATAAGAGAAGAAAATAATAATGGAAAAGGCCTTAAATATTTCAATTTGGAAAATAAGGAAAATCTCAGAATTTCAAAACCAAGTGAGGGTAAAAATATCTGTCCTGGTTTCCACTTATAGCTCAATTGCAATAGCATTGTAGCTTGAATGACATAAATAAGGATTAAGATACTATATAGCATCTATAATAACTATCACCCACTATTAGCAACGAACTTTAAAGGCTGTATCTTCAAAAAATATTCTTCCAGGAAGAATTCAGATATTATCTTCCAGCTGTAACCAAGCAATCCAGGAAGAACCATAATGTTTGTCCAATATGAACACAACCTGCTTAAAAGCATCTGAGATATTTTTCCACTAACCTTATTTTTGTCATTGGAATAAATTGGACACACAAATGGTTTGGAGAATGCATTGGTAATTTAAGTTCTACAGATAGTTGCATATATAACACAGGTGCCAAGGAAACAAATGTTACCATCCTCAAAGACTTTCCAATTGTTGATCCAAAACGCAAAGTGCTTGGCAACTTAAAGGATGAAGCTGTGTTGACTAATTTTCTAGCTGGGAGGTTAAATAGGAAGGAACCAGCTCTGAAATGTATGCAAGCAGTCTGGCTTACCTAATTTTGTAAGTCCCCAAACAGCTGGCGTGGAGAAAACCTACTGTTGTGCGTTGCTGAACCACTGCTGGGGATGAAGAGGAACAAAACCAGTAATAGTTTTCAAAGATCTCGCTTGTAACTGTAGGAAATAAAACTCTTTGGGAAAACTCTCCATGTGGCCTGGCCTTTTACTGGAATCAAGATGATTAGGGCTTCTAACAAATGCCATAGTGCCTAACAATCCCTATAGGCTGATGGAAATTAATTTCTGAAGTTCATATTAATAAGTAGATAGGCTTAAGAGGGGTTAAGAACACCCACTTGGACATCAAAGAAAGAGAAAAGCCTGGTGTAACTTCCAGAGAAAAAAAGAACTTTGAAGAGTTGACGGTGATGGAAATGTAGGGGAAGAATATACACAATTTGCAGTTTTGATTGCAAACTCGGGGAGCTGGGATTCGGTTTATATGTCAATTGTACATTCAGAGACAAGCACATAGACAACAGGCACTACAGGAGGCACTACAGTAAAGCAACAGTAATTTGACTAAGCTGGACAGTGTCAAGTCAGTATCAAAGGACATATTATTGATACAGATGAGGCAGGAGACAGAAAGGTGCAGCAAGACCAAGTCCTTCTCTACGTAGCAGCATGGGGGCTTACTTCAGAAACTAATTCATAAGACCTCCTCCAAAGACAACTGCGGGGAAGGCTAGACCTTGAATGTGTTGAGCCATCTGTGCTTTGTTACGCAATCTTAATGAGGACAAATACAGACACATTTTATGCACTGAGACCAATTGCACACTGAATCACTGGAAAAGTGCTGTTGGTTTGGGTGTTTATGGGGGTTTTGTTGTTAAAAAAAAAAAACAAACTAAAAGCCAAAAACCGACAACAAAAGAAACAAAGAACAGCTGCAAAATAGCAATTTCAATTTCACTTCTGTGACCTCCCTATCAGACCCCTAGGCTAAAGTTACACCACGCAGATCATAATTGAAACTCCTGCAATTTGTTTCTCACCTAAACTCTCAGTGCATTCTGTAACTTGCAGCAATAAAAGCATTTTTTCCTGTAATAGTCCACTAGATTCAATAATCTCCTTCTTTATGCTTGCCAAATGGTATGGTCTGCCTTCTTGCTTTCCTAATCTTTCTCTACTTCTTCCTTATGCTGCTTTCTACTTTTGTGTCCTGCAGTTTTCTGTCTGTGTATGCTTTGACAATATTTCCTACAATTCTGTACACCTTTTGGACCATGCTAAAATACTAGCTATTGACAACTAGCTCAAAAGCACTGCCATTGCCTCAGAATGGGTATATATGTTCAGAGTTTTCTGAGTTACAGCTTCCCTATCTCCTGAGGTTTCCAGGAAGCAGAATTAAACAAGAAATATCAGAGGCAAGAATTTTAGAGAATATTTCTCCCACTCAATACATACCTCATAGCTTTGCTCTTCAGTTATAGCTATCTAGAGAATCATTTCTTCCTGTATTCACCTGCTCACATACAAATACCAAGGTTTCTAAAATGTCAGGATAGAACTGGGCATTTTATTACTGACAGCACATAAGTGCCTCTTTCTAGGTTATAGCAGTACTTCTGCACCTGAATTTAGTACTGATGCCAAAATACTTTACAGCAATAAAGCCTTTAACTCACAACTTTGAGAATGCCATTTGAATAAAGCGTATCTGAATTAGGTAGAAAAACAGACTAATTTAGATTGGTAGGAAACTATGATGAAAGCTACACCAGCCATTGCTCCAAATAGAGCTTTTTTCAACTTTAGGTGGAGTTGCTCAGGGCCATTTCCACTTCAGTTCTGAATTACTTCCACAGCTGGAGATGCACAAACTCTGTGGGAGATTCTTCTTCTTTTTTCCCTGCTGTGATTTGCGCCTCTTGCTTCTCATCCTTTCACTGTCTCCCTCAGAGCCTGGCTCTGCCTTCTGTCTGACCCACTATTGGGTGCTTGAAGACAGTGACAAAACTTCCCCATTACCATCTGTTTTCAGACTGAGCCAAACCTGCTCCCTCAGCCACTCCTTGTACATCGTGTACTCAAGCCCTCCAGCCAACTGGACTTGCACTAGTTTGTCAATTTGTTTCTTATGACGGGAAGACCCAACATAAGCAGTACTGCAGATGCAGCCTCACAAGTATCAAAGAGAGTAAAATAATATTTTTCTACAACCAGCTGGCTATGCTTTTGTATATATAGACCACTATGGAGTTAGCTTTCATTGACAAGAGCCCAATGTGACTTGTATTCAGCTTGTTGTCCACCAGAATTCCCAGGACCTTTTAAAGGAGATAAGCCAGTTGTCTCCCATTCTGTATTATTGTATGGGATTAACTCCAGATACAGAACTTTGCATTTACTTTTGTTAAACTTCATGAGGTTTCTGCCAGCCCGTTCCTAAAGCTTGTCGAGATTCCTTTGAGGAGCAGCCCTGCCCTCTGGTATGTGAAGCATTTTCCCCATTTCAGTGTTATTCTTGAGCTTGCTGAGATCGATCGTTTTCTGTCCTGTGGCCTAGGTCACAGAGGGTTAGTGACAGACCAGCATCAGCCCTTGAGGGCTTGAGCCCTTGAGGCTGATACTTGTGCCATCTGTAACTGGCCATCAGCAAGACTCTGAGTCCTTAATTATTACCCTCTATCCAACTTGTTCTTCATCACTTGCTCATTTACTTATCAGGAAATACAAAATGGGCCTGAATTGCTCTAACTGGTTTTTTTGATTGTCACTATGTTGATATTTCTTGCTTTGGATTGCTATTTACCTGGGTCATAATTCTGTCTTTGAACTTCAGTTTTCAATTCCTGACACATATTTAAACATTTATATCTATATGAAAGGTAGAAAGGACAGAAAGTTCCATTCCAGTAATTGGCTCCTGAAGATATATTAGACAACAAACACCACTTTCCTCTTTCCCTAATGCTAATGTATTATCCCTAAGAACTTTCTCTATTCTGTTTGCAGCTCTAGCAGTGTCTTGTTTACCTGTTTTATAATGATTACCTGCTGCTTTTTTTTCATCAGGTTGTCTCACCTGGAACAAAGAACACATACTGCTTATTTTAATTAAGGCTAAATGAAGTACTATGCATTTTCTATTTGATTCAGTCTGGTAACAATCAGAGCAATTGACCCCTCAGTTGTGTACCTGGTGCAGCACTGCTTCAGGGCAGCACATCAGCCTCCAAAGGTGAGGCAAAAGATAGCTCCAAGACAGAGGTGGGGAATGGTATGATGTGGAATGAAAAATTATGGGTCTGGATAAACAAGGTCGTGCAAGGCCAACACACATTTTTAGGAAGCTTTCTGTTGAAAGAAGGAGGCACAAAAGCACAAAATGTAATCAATTCTAAGTAAGGTTAAATCTGATGGCTTTGTAGCAGAGGTGCTTGAAGGTAGTTGAGACAGTTTTAGGTCCTTGGGACCTTGGTACAAAAAGTGTGAGAAAAATAAGGTGGAGAAACAAGACCTGGGGATGGGCACAGTTAAACTGGCTGATGGGTGGAGGGACAGGATGATTGCTATGTTAATGAACCCATTAAGTTGGTGTAAACATCTACTGTTAAATGTCCAGGATGGTAGCAGTTAAACTACCTGACAATTAGAAGGCCAGGATGATTGTAATGTTAATTAAGGTGGTGCTGCAAAGACTGCCAGTGGTGATGAAGATTGTTGGAAGAAGCAAACCACCCCAGGGACCCCCCACCACATTTTTTGTACGCATGCAGGGGACTTTCTGGAAAATGATGTAATTCATGTGTAGCCTCATGTATATGTATGTATGCCCAAGTGACTATGTAAGGATGGCCTGGGTGGCAATACGAAGACCCATGTTAAGAGAAGCTATCCCCCATGTCTCCCTGCGCCGCAATAAAGAATACCTGCTTGTCAACTTAAACCTTTGTTGGTGAGTTTGTTCCTGGAGTTTTCTCTGAATCACTGTGAACAGTCAGGTATTAATGCCTTAAGTCAAAAGATGCTGCATTACATCTCCCAAGCTTAGGAGTAAATAATATTTTCCTCTAAAGAAGACAAAACTTTTCTTTTTCCTTTTGCCCTCCATCCAGAGAGATTCAAGGTCTATTTCTTGAATCATAGTGTAAAGGACATTAAGTTATCAGTTGAAGCAATCAGTCCATACACTGAAAGTTGCATTTTGCAGGAAAAGGTATTACATGAGGTAAAAGAGTTCTTTGAATGCTCTTTTATGTGTACTCATGCAAATTTTCTATGTCACAAAAAGCTTAACAACACTGCTGATGAAAAATAACCCAGTAAAGAAAATCGACCAAAGGCTGCCTTCCGTAGGTTTGTAGCATATTTATACCCCTCCACAAAAATTAGGCGCACCAACCCTCCCTGCTTCGTATCGTGTATATGTAAGTCAAGAGATGGAGAGTCTGATTTGCACATTAAAGCAAAAGAAAGTATTTTCAGCCTAAACCAGGGCTATTGTCTGCTGCATAAACTTGGGTTAGACCACAGTTTTTCACTGAAGTCAGTGACAAAAACTCCTGTCTTCCACCACAGGTTCACATGCTAATGCCAGCTCTCCATCACAGAAGGGAGGCATCGTGCCAGTCCTCCATAAACATTAACTTTCCACCTTTGAGTAGGAATGCTAAAATAAGCCAGTGCAAGTAAAAATACTAATATTTTCCTCAGAAAATAAACCCAAAACCAAGCAAAAAAACCCCATCCCAAACCCAAACCAAACCTGAAAGCTTCACTATCTGTTGGTTGTACAAGTTTCAGCTCACAAACAACTGTTGGCAAAGGTGGAACAGCGAACCCCTGGATACTCCATGGAGTGGAGATACACACATGCTGCTACTACTAGAACACTTTTATGGGGAGCTGTGGCAACACAATATCCCTAAAGTATTTTGTGATCAGGTCCTGTCACACAATGTCCTTAACAGCACATTTCTGACTGGAGTTCTTATTTTTCCACCTGATCCCCCTGTGATTTGGTTTATTAATATTGGACTATTCTCTAGATAAGTCTACAAGGATTACCTCTTAAAATGCCACCTGCTCCAATGCTGGGATTGAAGTTTCTGTTCATGAGTTGCTCATTGCTCTCTGTAGAAACTTCCTCTGCACTCTAGGGCTACGCAGTGAAGAAAACAAACATGGTTCAGGGCAATTGGAGGGGAAAGTCCCAATATCTTTCACTGAAGAGGGTGAAGAAGTAGGAGACTTCAGCTGGAAAGCCTGTTCTGAACATCCTGACTGTAGAACTCAATATAAATTACAATTTCAGCATTAAATTCTGCAGGGCAAAAATGTAGTCTTTAAATATATGAAGCCTGCAATGGAAAGCTTAGGAATTTAAATATTCCCTCTGAAAAGCACTTATAGGACCACTACAAGAACACTGAATCAAGGACCAGCACCATCCCTGGAAGATGAATACATCAGGATTATGAAGAAGTCATAAGAAACAAATCAAGAATTGGAAAACAGCCACTTAGAATATGAAATTCCAGGAGTATGTCTTATTAAGGTGGGAAGTCTCTTCCTCACGTACTGTAGTGTCAGGACAAGGGATAATGGGTTCAAACTTAAACAGGGGAGATTTAGATTAGATATAAGGAAGAAGTTCTTCCCTGTGAGGGTGCTGAGGTGCTGGTACAGGTTACCCAGAGAAGCTGTGGCTGCACCATCCCTGAGAGACTTTAGGGTCAGGTTAGATGGGGCTTGGAGCAATCTGCTCTAATGGAAGGAGTCCCTGACCATGGCAGGGAATTGAATCAGATGAGGTTTTAGGTCACAGAATCACAGAATCAACTAGATTGGAAAAGGCCTTTAAAATCATCAAGTCCAGCCTTTACTCCAGGACTGCTAAAACCACCACTACACCCTGTCACTAAGAGTCTCATCTACACGGTTTTTGAAGACTTCCAGGGACACTGATTCCACCACTACCCTGGGCAGCCTGTTCCTATACCTGATCACACTTTCAGTGACTAAGCTTTTCTGGATATGCAACCTAAACCTCCCCTGGCACAGCTTGAGGCCATTCCCTCTTGTCCTGTTACTTGTTACTTGGGAGTAGAGTCCAGGCACCTTCTCCCTCCACCCTTCTTTCAGGTAGCTGTAGAGAGATAAGGTCCCCCTTGAGCCTTCTCTTCTCCAGACTAAACAACCCCAGTTCCCTCAGCCTTTCTTTGTAAGACTTGTGCTGTAGACCCTACATCAACTTTTTTGGACCTGCTCCAGCAACTCACCATCTCTCTAGTAATGAGGGGCCAAGACATGAACACAGTATTTGAGTTGCAGCCTCACCACTGCAGAGAGAAATCGTTAATCAGAGAAAACACCTTTCCATGCCAACCCAGGCCATTCTGGGATTCTATGATCCTAAGTGAATCAGGCATTCCATAGTGTTAGTATTAAGGAATATATCTGATAATAGTGATAGGTCTTTCAGTCTTGCTGGCAATAACTAAAAGGTGCAATTTTTCTAGCAATAAAAATACTTAGAACAGGTTATGAGCAAAAAGCCTTGCCTTTTCCTGGAATTATTAAAGCTAAGCTATTCATAATGGGAATATAGAGATCACAGAAACAGGATTAAAGCATACACACTATGTAAATCACAGATGGAGGATATCTTGGTCAAAGGTCATATTTAATCTTGAATATATGAATCATAAGAGTCTTGTGCATTTGTTGCACATCATCACTTTTTGTTCCAGTTTTCTACAGTATATATGCAATGCTTTAGCCCACTGTGGACAGACAGGGTTTTGTCTGCCCTTAGTTATTGTAGTCCGTGTAGTTTAAATATGACTAAATTGAATATGGATTACATCAGAGCCTTGAAATTCATAAATATCTGATCTTTAGAAGAGTATTTAATCAAGGGACTATCTTCAAGCACATATTTAAGAGTTCAGAATTAGTCTGGAGGTAATATTAGAAAATTAGTCAGAGATAGGCTCTTGGCTCAAATAGTGACATTAACAGTGACAGGATGACATTTCAGTTTGATCCATTAACAAGTCTTGGACAAGGCATAATTATGAGGAGATGAAAAGGAAAAAGAACATCAATAGGAAATATGTAGGTCTCTTTCATTTTCATCAGAACCTCCTTTGAAACAAAGAAAAAAAAACCCACTCATGTCTACACTAAAGTGGCAACACTTTTTACCTAATCTAAGATGTGAAACAAAAAGCCTGATACTTATACAACCAAATATACTAGAAAATAATGCTCTTTTTTTATATTATTGCTATTTTTCCTCTCCTGTTTTTTTTCCAGTCAGGTATTACCCCTGAAGATTTCGCTATGGAACAATCACGTAACTATTTGGGATACAATGCACATACTAAACACATGCACATGTAGTACATATAACTATTTTGGATACTGATTTGTATAGCATGCCAGCAAGCCATATTTTTCATCAGCAGGTGTCAGACATTGATTCCTGCTCCTGAAGATGAACTGCATGCATGGGTCCATGCAAGTACTTTGTAATCTGTCCTAATCCAAGTCCAGTTGCCACCAACTTCCTTCACCAGTGTCATGGGTTCAGCAGCAGCAGTCATTTTTCCTCTTCTCGGTAGCTGGTGCAGTGCTGTGTTTTTGACTTGTGGCCTGGGAACAGCACTGTTTTTAGTTATGGCTTAGTGATGTTTGGTCTGGCCAAGGACTTTTGGAGCCTCATGGTCTGCCAGGGAGGAGGGG
>JANRGW010010475.1:0-57129 GCA_024733675.1 Psilopsiagon aymara
CCGCCACCCAGCCGGTCGCGGGGCTGCAGGTGACTTTCCTCGGCCACCACCCAACCGGGGGCCTTGATCCAGTTACTGTCGGGACGGGGAGTGCGGGCAGGGCGCGATGCGGGGCGGTTCGAGGGCAGCGGCGGGGCCGCGGGGCGCTCGGCTGGAGCAACCGGGCGGGGGCTGTGTGCTCTTCTCAGGAGAGGGAAACTCCGTCCCCCTCCAGCCTCCTGCAGAAGGAGCCGGTGTCCCGCTGTCGCAGGAGCAAGGAGTAGGCCAGTGCCCGCTTCAGAGCAAGAGCAGAACCACCCTCTGCTGCCGGTTTCTCTGCAGTGGAGGACGCCGTGAGCAGGATTATCAGGGACTTAAGTTTTGTGTGTTTGTGGTGGCATTGCTGACTCTGTAGAAGCACGCCCCCTAACCGGCTGATGCAGTGAAAGCAGTGCGTTTACGTTTGCAGGGTCATGTCGTAGCTGCTGCTTTGCAGTGTCTTCCTAGTTTGGAAAGCAGAGAACACCAGGTTGGAAAGGACCTCAAGGATCATCTGGTCCAACCTTTCTTGGCAAAAGCACTGTCTAGACAAGATGTCTTAGCACCCTGCTCAGCCATATCTTACAGCATCTGCTCTTGGGGCTGATTGTTCTCATGATGAAAGATTTTCCTCTTGTGCTCAGTTGGAATCTGCCCAGGGTAATTTGTGCCCATTGCCGTATCTTTTCCATGTGTCCCGTTGTAAAAAGGGAGCTTCTGCCTTCTTTGTAGCCACATTCAAATACTGGAACACGGTGATAAGGTGTCCCCTAAGCCTTCTTTCCTCCAGGCTGAACGGACCCAGCTTTCTTAGCCTTTCCTCCTAAGGCTTCATAGCCCTTTGATCATCTCTGTGTCCCTTCTCTGGACCCTTTCCAGCCTGTCCACAGGCTTTTGTTGTACTAGGGACCTTTGTTTATAGCGGGGTCCAAAGCTGAACACAGTATTCCAGGTGTGGCCTGACAAGAGCTAAGTGGGATAGTGACACCTCCAGAGTTTCAACTTATACATTTCATACACATCCTAAAATCACGTTGTGCATGGTTTCATAGAATCATAGAAACATAGAAGGGTTTGGGTTAGAAGGAACATTAAAGATCATCTAGTTCCAGGCCCACTGCTGCAGTCAGGGACACCTTCCACTAGACCGGGTTGCTGAAAGACACATTGAAGCTGGCTGCTAGGGATGGGCAACCTGTTCCAGTGCCTCACCACCCTCATACTGAAGAATTTACAGCAGTCTGTTTGCTGTAGTTGCTGTATATTTGCTGTAATTCCTGCTTCTAGCATGATCACTGTGGTCTCAGTTAACTCAGTGTCTGCGCACTACAGCTGAAGATTACTGTAGTAGTTTAGTTAAGGATTTTCCTGGGTCGTGTGCTAGAAGTCAGTGAAAGGAATTATATTTTAGCCTTGTTTCAACTTCACAGGCTGTAAAGCCTTAAGCATAAGCGTAAGTCAGTGTGCACCATCATTAGTCAGATGACAAATTGCAAATTTTTCATTTATGAAACTGTATGTAAGATTTTCTGTTGGGAAGTTTGAACGTAGAAGTTTTTACTTTGAGCTGCACAACAGGAAATGTGTTAGTGGTGTCAGTTTAAAGAAGTTTTTTAAGGAGGGATTCTGCCTGTAAGCTAATGGTGAGACTTAGTAGTACTGCACCTCATTGAAGTTTTTAGATCTGAACAGTGACTGATGTCAGAAAACCTCTGACAAGGCGGGCAGGATAGTCTCTGCTTAGATGAGGTCCTAATCAGGTTGACATGATGGTGTTTCTAGAAGACTGTGCTGCTTTGTCTTACTGCTTTATCTGCTCTGGGCAGACAGCTGTAGAGTTGGAACAGACCAAAATGACAGTATCTGTTAGTAGCTGTCTTGGGTTCAGCAGTAACAGTTATTTTTCTCCTTCTTAGTAGCTGGTGCAGTGCTGTGTTGTCAACTTTAGCCTGAGAACAGTGCTGATAACACAGCAATGTTTTAGTTGTTGCTAAGTAGTGCTTACTCAGATCAAGGACTTTTCAGTCTCATGCTCTGCCAATGAGGAGGGGCATGGGAAGACAGGAGGGCAGGGACAGGACACCTCAAACTAGCCAAAGAAGTATTCCATACCACAGCATGTCATGCCCACTACTGGGGCAGTTACCTGGAAGGTCCAGATCACTCGGTTGGGCTGGGTATCAGACAGTGGTGAGCAATTGTATTTTGCATCACTTGTTTTTATAGTTTTTTTTCCTTTCCTTCCCTTTTGGTTTTCCCCTTGTTATTTCCGTTATCATCATTATTATTAGTGGTAGCAGTAGTGGTTTTGAGTTATACCTTAGTTACTCTTCTTATCTCAGCCCGTGCAATTTGCATTCTCTTGATTCTCTTCCCCATCCCTCTGTCAGCAGGGGAGAAGAAATGGGGGGAGAGAATGAGCAGCTGCATGGTTCTGAGTTACCAGTTGGGCTTAAACTATGAAAGTGGCATGTATGCACTGTGTTGGACCTTTACTTAATATGGAGCGTCCTGTGCTTTTTTGGATCATGGAGACAAAATCTATTTTCCCCTCTTCACTGCTATTGTCTTTGTTAGTGTGTTCAGTGTGGCAGTAACATGCATCACTTAGATACAGATTTTTTTTGTGGCTGTACAATGGTGATCAGAACAAATACTGTACCTGTTACAGAGGGAGCAAAATTACAAGAGATAAAGGCGTGAAGAAGGCCTTTGTCTGGTGGACAGTAAGTCAAATATGAGTGAGGTTGGCTACCTACATTTTGGGCCATGCTAGTGAGGCCACAGCCATTAGATCGAGGAAGTATTTATAACCCTCTTCAGCACATTTAGGACCACAAGTCAAATTTGGATCCCCACAATACAAGAAATGCTGGGAAACTGGAAGAGGTGCAGAGGAGGGCCACCAGCTCTGTTAGGGTCTCGAGCACATGGTGTCTATGGAGAGGGTGAGATAGCTGTATGTGCTTAGCCTGAAGAAGAAGGCTTAAAGGGGGTCTTGCTTCTCCTCTTACTCTTAATGAATGGTTATGTGTGTGTGTGTGGAGTTAGACCTTTCTCAGTAAAGGGACATGAGACAGACACGGATTGCAGTAAGGGGAATTATAACTAGGATAAGGAAAGGCGTTTTTGCCATGAGGGTGATCAGACACTCGTGCTTGATTGGAGATTGGGGGCCCAGGGGAGCAGTGGGATATCCATCCATGCAGATATTACAAACTGGGCTGGACATTGCCCTGAGCAGCCTGATGTAACTCCTTAGTTAGCTAAAGGTTGGACGAGTGCTGTCCAATGTATCTTTCTAATATAAATTATTCTATGATTCCCTTCAAGATGAGGAAACAACATTGTTCAGAATGGAGTTGACTGTTCCTAAGAGAAGGCAGCACTTTAGATATTACCTCTGTGGCTGGCAGCAAAGAGGAGGTCAGATCTTAATTTCTGTTACAGGTTAGTGCATAAATGTGCAACTTGAAAACAGTGGTGATGGCATTTGAGGTATTGCGTCTAACATTACAGGGGAAGGACAAGTCGTATTTTGCAAGGCTGACATGTGTTGACAGGATGTTAAGTTTACTTGATGAGGACTTTGTTCTGGAGAAAGCCGTAAGCAAAATGATAGTAGTTGAGAGAGTATAACTGTAATCTTTAAAGCTATATAATCACCTCTGAGTTTTGAAAAGTTTGTGCCATAATCCATGATCTGTATTGTTCTCTAGCTAGTAGGTGGAACTGCTGGAGAAGTTCAGGCATAACAATCTGATAAATATTGTAGTGTTGAATGCTGCTCTTAAATCCTGCTTGGTATCACAACCTGTATTTCTTACACTTGCTGTGGGTGTTTGCTGCTTGACAGGTTCTGGAGTTCGGCTCTGGTGACGGTAATGAGAAAGGGCTTTCTCTTGCTCTCCCACACGCTCAGTTTTTCCTGTCCTTTCTCCCTTAATTCATACCCCCAAACACACGTGAATGAAATCAGTGAAGTGCTTATCACTAACGCTACATGCTTATACATCACTGAGGATAAATCAGCTTCTTCTCACATTGTCTTCAGGAGCATGCTGAGGATTGAAATGTTGTAAGACTGAATTAGTGGAACAGGCATGGATCATGGGAGCGAAGTCCTTGTCACACAGTCAGCTTTCTTCTTGTCAGTAGGGCTTAACTTGGGCAATGTGGGTAGAGGCTGATTTCAGAACAGAAGGAAAAGGAACATTCTTGCTCTGTCAGGATGGGAGGAAAAACAGACTGGGAAAAAAGTGAGATGAGTTCTGCTGTAGCACGTGTTTCAACATTTCATAGCAAATGTGAAGTAAACCTGATATGCTTTGTCATTTTTGTGTTGTCATTAGAGTTCTGGTAGTATTAGTTATCTTGTGAATTCCAGTTGCTTACTGCTTGCAAGAAAAAAGCAAAGGTAAAGGAGTGATAGACATTTGTCTCTCTAGAGCTGGGAACTCTGTGATCATACATGCTCTAAGTCACATTTTAATTAAAAAAAACCCCAAATATTTTATTAAAAAAACCCCCAAACCACAAAACTTCAAGCTTCAATTCTTTCAGAAATTACTGTTCTTAATCCATTTCTGTCTACAAGCCTCCATTATAGTTTCAACATGGTTTTGTTCTCAATGTTGACTAACAGTTACTTCAAGTCTTGACCAAACCTTTAGTCTAGATTAGGATAATTTTTTCCCACAAGGTATCATTTATGATGTACTAGGGCTGTAGCTAAGACACCCAAGCATACAAGTTGTCTCATGTTTGTAAGATGAAGTGAATAGCAAGTTTTCCTCTAAATTTTACAAAGCTAAGAAAAAAATGTTGCTCTGGGATTACAGAAGACCTGAAATTCCATCCCAGAGGGGTCTAGCCCTGAAAATTCTTAGTAGCTGGTGCTGGAGAGGAGAGATAGGTACAGTAAAGGCAGAGCAGTTAAAACTTCTGAAGGACTTCTGTATGTGCTTTCCTTGTCCTTTCTCCTGCCTGTGTATTGCATTGAACTTGGTGTTTCACTATCTGTGATTTCCAGATACAGTTAAAGATCTGTCCAGGAGTGAGACTTACTTATTTAAGACCATCTCCTTCCCAAATCGTTGTGTGCCTGTGGTTAGTGGAAGTATTCAGTAGGTATTATAGCACTGGATTTGAAATTGTGCCATTCCCTGTTGTAATAAGTGCTTGGGAGAAGGTTTTGAATGTACTGTGTATTACATAGAACAATGTAAATAGTTGGTAACAGTGTAAGTGTTCTGGATCTGCATCAGTTGAACGTTTTTAAGGAGATAAAATCTTAGCCTGAGATTAAGCAATTGCACTGTCTTTCTCAACTAGAATTGTCAGCATTTCCACCACGCAAAAGAAAAAGATTAAAAAAAGTTAAGTAAGTTTTGCTATGTGAAATGTTACGTTTGTAAGAGGTGCTGCTGGGATGTGGGGTAAATGGTACATGAATAAAATGCATTAGAGAGTTTCTTTTTGTATGCTAAAGCAGAATAGGCAGGTCTGTCTTGTTTTTTAGGATTTATTACTTTCCTTTTTTTTTTTTGTAATTTAACAGGAGATGATAGGTGGAAATGAATCCTGTGCTGCAGGACCGATGCCTATGTCCTACTTAACCTGCCTGACTTACATTCTGGGAGAATGGACTGGCGTGGAGCATATTGAAGATTATCTGAGTTATGCAGTCTACCTTTTATGGGTGCTTTTTCCACTCGTAGCAGTTTTTCTACTACCAGGAGTTATCGTCATCCTCTTCTACACTTCCATTCTTCTTCTTCATATTTATAAAAGGAAAAATGAACTAAAGGAAGCCTATTCCAATGATTTCTGGGATGGCGCGAAACAAATGTTGGCTACCCTATGGGATGGACATGGAAGAATATGGCATGGTAGGTGAGATCTGATGTTTGATTAAAAACCACTGAAGCTCTTGTTCCTGGCCTACCTTTCGGGATTATCAGTCTATATCTGATTGTGCTGCTATTGCATGAAATTTAAAATTCAGGCCAATAATTATTCCTGTTTAACCAAGCCCCAGTGGTGCTTGGGAAAAATAAAAGCCCCTGACACTTTTTTGGATGTAAGATTTTTTATCTTATGCATTTATTCCTTTGCTGTTGCAAAATGAGAGCTTTCATCCAGTTGAATATATAGGCATTTTTTAAATTGTGTATTTATTGTTTTTCTTTTATAACTGCTCCTGAATTTCCTTATTTCTGGAGGACTGAAATGTCTGCTATGTTAAAAATTAGATCAATGTACTATATTATTTCAGTCAGTATATGAACTCTCAAAGTTAAATGCCAGTTCTCTAATAGCTAGTACGTCAGGATGTTAGTGTTACTTAATTGCACTTAACCGGCCTATTGCATGTAATGCCAGATGATGGCTAAAAGGAGAACTTAGTTCACTCACTAGTTGCTACTTCAAATTAACTTTAGAGTCTAAAACTGTTACAGAACCCTACTTTTTTATTTTCTTTCCATTTATTTTTGACAACTACTTTCTCTATTAGAATGTCAAAACTAAGGGCTCTGTTCCTTGTCCTTCTACTATTATTTCTTTATAAAGACAGACTTAATAAATGCTTTGGCTTTTCTTTCTAAGGAAATCATAAGCCTCTTTCAGAGCCATTCAGCTAGATGCAGCTAAAGGAGAAAGAGATGTTTAAGAGCAATTTACATAAAGAACAAATCCTTCTTGAAAATCATCTCTATTTGTTCTCTAGTCAAAGGCAAGTGGGTTTTCAAGGCATTGATAACCAGATGGTGCAGCGGCTGTATCAGATAGGCTTTGTAAGACTAAGATGTAACTTTCAAATCTAGGAAAGTACACTAGATCAAAATCAACAGCTTAAAATGCTCACTTCACAATAAAAAGCTATTTACTTTTTTTTTTTTTCATAAGAAAATGTTTTTTTTTAAGGCCTTGGCTCTTTTCATCCTTAGTAACTTTTTCTTTTTTACAAGGTCTGACTTTTTGTTTGTGCAGAGAAGATTTTTATGCAGTTCCTCATTGAGGGTTGTGACTCTTTTTCTGCCCTGGCAGCTGCTTCCAGGGTCTCTGTACACTTCTTTTGCTAAAGAATGAAATATTTTGTGATTATTTTTTCTCCCACTTGATTGATCAATATATCATAGGAAGAACTTTCTCTCCTGAAATCTCATAGCATTGGGAAAAAAAAAGACCATAAACAAAACAACCCCAAATCCAAAAAGCCCCAAGAACCAAAGTGGTATGTGATGCATGTGCCTTTATATGTATTATGTAACGCTAGAAGTGGGTATCATTCTGGTTATGACCAGCTAGCATGGAGCACAGTCAGTGATCGCTTGGTTTGCTATGCAGTATGTTGCAGCACCACAAGTATAAAAAGAGAAATCGAAGGAGAAGAGCCAGAAGTACTATAGGACTAAAAATAATATAATTCACTTTATTGAGAATTGCAGACCTTACTACCTTTGGAAGAAGTGACAGGGTTTGATGCTTTCTGTTTGTTGTTTATTATTTCTTTAAAAAAACACGAAGATACTGTAACAGTACTGCTTGATATTAACTGAATGTTCTATACTGATGCATTCTGATGTTTTGTGTCAAGTGGATATATTCTGCACTGTTAACTTAATTAGAGATGTAAGTTCAGTAAGAAACTTGTCTCTGTTTATGTATATTTCAATTAAGCATGTAAAACCCTGAATAGCTTTTAGTACTTAGTGATGGAAAACTGGAGCAAGTATAACTCTGAGAAAAATAACAAGATCGTCTTCATACACTAGCATAAAAGGAGACTTGTAAGTGGATGTTATTATGTCACATCTGCTTAGTGACTGGTGGCAATGAACTTTGAAAGGTAAATAATAACTTGAAGTAGTTGTTTTGCGTCTCCTATCCAGTCCTGATTGTGGTTTCTCTTGAGTGATAGAAGGACTCTGCAGCCTCGAAGACAGTGAGCTGAAAAAATAAGGAAAAAGTATACACTTCAAGACAGTGAGACTGGGTGGTTTGTTTTCAGGGCTTTTTCTATCCTGTTGTTCTCCTTTCTGTAAATGTATCTCTTCTGCTTTAAATTAAACTTGTATCTCCTGTGAAGGCTAGTTAGTAAGTACTGCAAGTCTCTTCTTGAGTTTTCAGTGGACACTTTGCTCTTATTACTTCTCAATAGCTATTGATTTCAGTTTGTCAGCTTGCCATGAGTTAGTTTCTTTGGGGTAGAATTGTATCAGAAGTTGACGTTCTATTATGCCTTTCACTTCTAACAGGTTATGAACTTCATGGTGCTGAAAATATACCTGAAGGACCCGGCCTTGTTGTGTTTTATCATGGAGCTACTCCTGCTGATTGTGTCTATTTCATGGCTAGGCTTCTTATACAAAAGAAGAGATACTGCCACGTAGTAGCTGATCATTTTGTCTTTAGATTGCCAGGTAACATGCTTCATTCTAAACAGATTGAGAATTTTTAATTTTAATTTTTTCTTTTTAATGGTGTAATCAATAAAAATTGTGCCATAGGAGTGCAGCTCTCCACAGACATTCAGGCAAATTTAGTTAAAACGTTGAAGTACAGCTGTCTCTAACATGCTCTGTACAAACAAGAATGGGTTTATGAGACTGGCCCATGCAAGGATGGGTTATACTTCTAGCTGGGCAACATCTTCCGACAACTCTAGGGTGTTTAGAAACAAAGAGAAGGAGATGATAAGAGAAACAATTGTCTCTGTATTAACTGGTAGCAAGGATCCAAGTAAGATGTTTCTATTTTTATTAATATAGGCAGAATGAATGGTGTTACCTGATTAAGAAGCAAACTGTTTGGAAGCAGTGTCCTTAAAGTTGACAGTAATAGCCTGGGGGGATGATGTACCCTCTCAGTTGAGTATGGTTGGCAGTAGAACCTGCCCACAAGAAGACTCTTCCAGGTAGAATCCTTTTTTGGAAGAAGGCTGTAGAAGTGTCCAGTAAGTTTGTGTAAAACATGAGGCGAAGCATGAAGAAATTGAAAAACATGTTTAGTGCAAGAGTTTTGGCCTAGAGAAAAACACTGCTGTTTGATGAAATGAATTACATGAGGGGTTGGTTTTTGTGTGTGTCAAATACCAGAGCGCCCAGTTCTTTTCCCAAGTTAAATTTGTGACTAAAACTTTACAGGAGTGTTCTGTAGTGTGCTGATGCTTTTAGTGGAAACAAAGAAAGATATCCTTTTGTCAGCATAGTTTTATTTCAGCTTTAATCCCTGAAAACTGAACTTTTTCATGCTGATAACAGCATGACTTTGCCTCTGCAACTGCATTTGCCAACAGACTAGAATTTGTCAGTTGATTATCAAATCTTTTGCATGCAGCTGACTAATGTAACCTATTTCGTAATTTATATTTGGCTCCATATTATATATTCATATACAGTTGTTTATCGAATGGGAGATTTTTTGATTTTCTTAATTTCTGCTTTAAAATAAGGTTCTGAGTGTGAGTGTACTTATGAATCTCCCAAATACTGTTCAGTAGCATTGCAGAGACATCTGGCTAAATGGCTGATCTTGAAGAACTGGCTTCAGCAGTACCATGTCTAGCTGTAGAAACAGCTGGTTTCTACAAGTCTTCCTCAGGAATTGATACTGGAACCAATGCTACTTAATGCTTTTACTGAACACCTGGGTGAGGGGCTGGAGTGTGCTCATAGGAAGTTCACCAGTGATACCAAGGTGGGGGAGCAGTTGATAGACTGGGGGTTAGAGCGGGTATTCAGAGTGCCTTCACAGAAATGAACTGGCAGAAACATCACCAGGTTCAGCACATGCAGTTGTGAAGCTTGCTTCATCCCAGATCCACATCACGTGCTACAGTACCCTGGGAAAAAGGGTGGCTTTGCAGGAAAGGCTTTGCTTGGTTGGCACTCAAGTGGACAGGATCTTGCAATATGATGTCTGGTTTTGGACTCCCCAGTACAAGACAGACATTGACATACTAGAGCATGTTCAGTGGCTGATGAGGGGCTGGAGTATGCAATGTATGAGTAGAGGCTGAGAAAACTGGATTTGTTTAGTCTGTATGAGATAAGGGTGGGGGAATATATTATTGCAGTCTTCAGCGACCTAACGGGAAGGTACAGAAAAGAGGGACTCAGGCTCTTCTCAAAGGTGCACAGCAACAGAACCAGAAGCAACAGAGACAAATTGCAACACAGGAAGTCAGATGTGTGATTAGATGTGTGGAAAGGTATTTTCCATGAGGGTGATCAGACACCTGAACAGTTTGCCTAGACAAGTTGGGGTATCTCCATCCCTGGAGACTTTCAAAACTCCACTGGGTGAGGCTCTGAACAGCCTGATCCAGTTGGACCCGCTTTGAGTGGGAGGTTGGACTGTATTACCTTCAGAGGTCCTTTCCAGCCTACATAATTCCCTGGTTCTGAGAATAAATTAGGGCTATTAATGGAAGACAAGCCCAAAGAGTCCAGATAATGTGCTGGGTAGTGTTTCAAAGTTCACACAGTAATCTGTGACTGACAACTCAGATAGATGCCACTTCTCTTGTGAATCAAACCAAAAAGACTGCCATAATTTTATCCTAGTACTAAGACTGCCTGATGTTGGTTGAGTCTTCAGAATAAATTGGTTGGCTTCTCAGAAAATGTTTTAATTAACTGGAAGTTATTATGCTCACTGCAGGAGAAATGGGGTGGTGGTGTGAGGGGTGAGTTTGTGGAGTCTGTAGGCTGTTGGGCACACTTGGATTAGATGATTTAATGATGCTTCTGAATTTCAGATCCTTGGCGGTATCCAACTGCCAGTAGGCAGTCTCATTGCATCTGCTGCATTGGGTACTGCTGTCCTAAATTAGCTGCAATTAACTGAAGTGTGTTTGTAAAATGTTGCTATACCTCCTAAGGCATGCATGAACTGGCAAGGCCCATAGCCTTCTTTAAAAGATTGCCTGCTGTCAGGCAGTTCAGTGGCAATAACAAGACCAGTTCCTCTCCTGTAATATTGCAGGGAAAAGGAGTTGTGGCTTCTTGCCTGTTATATACACAAAGTGTTGCAAAGTGTCTTGTGGACTGGATGTTCTGCATGTGTGCTTACCTACAGTTGTGGAAGGTTGGATTCAGTGGTCTGAATGTACCTCTCTGTGATCCTGAAGGTCAACCACAGGAAAACAATGACATCCTTGTCATCTTGCTACCAAGTAGCTGATGGCCCCTATGTTACAGTCACTGTAACAAGTTAGAGAATTGTCTGTAGTGCACATACTGAGATAAGCATTGAATGTATTACTGGGTACTCTTCAGAGGGTTTTCAAACATTGGTGCAGGCACAGTATTGTTGAAAATAGGAGAAGAATATGCTGGGACAAAGGGCAGATTCCAGGTTGGTCTGTGGAACAAAATTAATTTTGGACTTCTTGGTACTTAATAAAATTAGCATCCTTTCATGCAGTATTTCCCATACTGCTCAGTCATCTAAAGTTCGCATTTTGGTATGCAGTACTCATAAATACTGTATGGTGTTAAAAACAAGTGAATGTCAAACGGTATGATTTTAAAGCAAGTGAATGTGACTGATTTCCTGCAAACAGAAGTTTATGCTAGTTTTATTGTTTCACATTAGACTAGTTGATTAGACTAGTTGATCTAGTAGACTAGATGCTAGTTTTGTTATTTCACGTTAGACTAGAGCCCATTTGATGCTTGCAAGCAAATTTTTCATGTTCTGCTATTTCTGGGAAGAGTAGGGTGAGTATGGCATTTGAAACACAAAAGTATGTGAGAGGTTTATGTAAGTTTACAGTGAAAAGCTTAAGAAAATGAAAAATCTTAACCTAAGATCCTAAAATGAATAAATCTGATTCAGGCTTGCCAGACGCCTCTTTGTGGGAAAGGCCATTGGGATATTCGCTGTCTGAACCAGAGAGTTACTTCCAGCAGTGATTTGTAACATAGAGAATGCTGCATTTTCTTTGTCATTCTCCGTCTTGTGCCCAGACTAGTCTTTCTTTGCCAAAGTTAATAGAACAAAACCCACCAAGATTTACTGGTATTTTCTCCTGCTGCACTTTATTAGGACTGTGCTATGTTTGAAAGCTAAAGCTTGGGCAAAGAAGCCAGGAGCCAGTGTGCTATAGCTGACTAAACAACTCCTTTGAAGGGACACATGAAAGATGTCACAGAGCGCTTGCCATTTTTTTCCAGTTCTGCCCTGATTATGAGATAGCACCTGAATTTACTATGACAAAAAGCCACTGAAACCTCTAAATCTTCAACTTTTTTAGACCAGAATTTATAAGCAGAACTTAATGCTTCAGTCCCTCTAGAAACATCTTTGATTTGGGGTTACAGGTTATTAGACAAGTAAGTTTTAGCCATTGTGTTTCATGCTGGGAATCTACTCAATGGTATTATGAATGAACATTTTCTGAATTAATATTATTTAACCTACAGGTTTTAAAATACTACTTGATGCACATGGAGTTATGCATGGACCAAAAGAAGAATGTGTCAGTGCTCTGAAGAACGGCTCTCTGATAGCCATTGCCCCAGGTGGAGTTCGGGAAGCACTCTTTAGTGATGAAATGTATACTATTATCTGGGGTAATCGGAAGGGCTTTGCTCAGGTGGCCATCGATGCAAAAGTGGTAAGTATGACAAGTCACAAAAGAGAAGCAAAGAGTGTTAACTGGTTAATATTTTCTTCCAGGGGAAGCTGTTTTGATTATCGTATATTTGGTGTTACATTGCTGCATGAGTATGGGCTGCTTCCTTTCATAACAGCATTTCAAGACTGGTTGTGTTGCTTTCAGTAAGAAGGCTTTGGGGTCAGCTAAGAATAGTGTGGTCAGGAAATCCAGAGTTTAAAAGAATGAGAGATGAAATCCAGGGTGGTTTCTACATTACAAGCACTGCTGGGTTTACTCATACCAGGTCAGAATTCTGGTAGCTTAACCCCTGACAGCGGTTTGTGAAGCAGCTGTATATCAGTATTTCTGTTTCCCCTATCACTGAAGTATATACTGTGACTCAGCACAATATAGAATCACAGGCACTATGTACTTACCGTATTGGCATTTTATTGTAGTAAGGGGTGTCTAGGGCAGACAGCAACAGCAGGAGATGCTGTTCACTAGTGTGAACTGTCTCCTCAGTTCAAATATATAGCATTGTGCTTGGTCTGCAGGCAGATGACTATTCATCTGGGACCAACTGTGAAAGGCACGTAAGTGTGTGATGTATTTGAATTGGAACTATTTTAATAAGATTTCAGAGTCCCCCTCATTCTATATATATACTTGTGTGCATATGTCTGTAGGTCTGCATATACCTAATTAGAAAGTATGTCTCACACCAAGAGATTTATATTTAGGTACTGTCAAAGACAGACTAGTTAAATCTCTCCATTTTATACAGAAGTTGGACACTTTTAAGACCCAATTTTAAGTGTGTATCACTTCTCAGGAAGAAAACAATAGTGTTTAAACAGGGTATTTTCAACAGTTTTAGGTTTTACTAATGCATTGTAATAGCATATGAAAGACTGTACTTGGGATTCAACTATGGTTGTACTAGTTATATTTATTTTATTGAATGTGTGTTCAGTTCCCTTTATAAACTCACAAAGGTGTTGCAGCTTCATCCCCCCAAAAAAAGCCCTGAGAGGTGCAGTAGAATAGGAATAGCGGGGAGGCAGACTGAAAGTGGAAAATATAGCTTTATTTAGATTAAAGATGAGCTTTTAAGTCATCTTTAATAGGAGCATAACTCCTCATGGAAATAAAAGTGTGTCTAAACCTGGGATCTTAAACTTCTTGAAGTTGTCTCATTTCAGTAGTTTGACATAATTTTTGTCATGTAAAGCCAACTTAGTACCTAGAAAAACCCTCTATGTCAAAAGGTGTTCCAAATAGGATGGTTCTATAATGAAGAAGCTTCTTACCATCCAGTTTAGGCAACTGCAGTTCTTTTTATTCTCTATGGTTGCACTGAATTATCTGCAGACTTCCTCCCCTGTGCCCTGCCCCCCCCGACAAACTTGATATCTATGTGAAAAATTTCATCTGCTAGCTCATCTCCATGCTGTAAAAGATCCCATATAAAGTTCTGTATTTCTGATGATTCTATATACAATGAATGCATACTATAAAACAATACCAAAAACTTCATGTAGTGGTCAATCCCCTCCTGATTCTTGTAAATCTTGACAGCTGTTTGCAAGTTCAGAAACAGCAACAAAGCCTTGAAGCATTCAACACAATTCCAAATATTTATCAGCAGAAATAAATCATGGACATGTATTGAATATGACACAACATGTGTGAAACAACCCAATCAGCATAACAGCAATGAATCAGGCCAAGTTTAGCGTCCCAATTCTGTGAATTCTTCCTTTTGAGTGTAACTACAAATTAGGTGAGAGGTTTAACCACTTAAATCACAACTGTGCAAATGCTTCTAGATGAGGGAGGCCTAGTTCTGAAATCCTGGACTGCTTTGAGAAAATGGACGTGCTGAAACAATAACTCACTGAAATCTCATGGTATTCTCTAGTTTGAAACCACGTGGCAGAAGGTCACAGCAGAGTAAGAATACTTGTTTTGCTCTCTCTATGTCGTTGTCTGAAAAAAACACTTCTGAAATTAATTTGCTTGTTGGGTTTAAGTGAGGTAGAAATTTTTTAGGCAGTGCTATCTTCATTAAATTATTATTTATTTTTTTTCCCTCCTAGCCCATCATTCCTATGTTTACACAAAATGTTCGAGAAGGCGTTAGGACATTAGGAGGAATAAGTAAGATATTTTCTATTTTTTTGTAGTTTATTTTTCCATATGTGTTTAGCCTATCTCTGTAGAAATTATCCCCGTATGAATTTGAGATTTGACACGGCCTTGTTTCTGGAGGTTTGCTCTCCAGTAGAGTTCAGAGATGTTATTAGGATTTAACAGCCGCATTACATGTTGTATTGGCTCACCTAAGTTACTCTCCAGATAACTTTTTGCCTTCACAGAAGCAGCAGAAGTAAGGAAAAATGAGCTGGAAAATGGCAAATAGATTTAGAGCACTTTTTTCTCTGCTTATATCTGGTAGACCAACTCTAGGTTTTCTGCTGTCTTAAGAAACAAAACAAAGAGGGGTTTGCAACTGACAAATAATGTCTTTAAATGTTCTCCTAAAGCTCTGTGCTTATGCATCTATCTGTACTTAAACTCTGACTGGTTTAAACATACTTAATCTGTAGCTGATTTACTATTTAGCACTAAACCTGTCATTCCTTACAAAACCATGCATTTGTTTGCTGTCTTTCCTTATCAATATGAGACTTCCAGCCAGCGGATGAATAGAAGGGTATATGTCTGAAGGGTCCACCTCTGGGATGATTAAATGCCCATATCTCTGCTGATCTTCTAGTCTTAAACCCCCTTTTGTTCTATGTTCTTCAGCTTGCTATCTGACAGAAAGGGCCTGAACAGTCTTCTCCATGCCACAAGTTCTGCCTCGGGTATGGCATTATCATCTTCATCAGAGGAATGCATGGCAAAACACTTGCTTCTCTGCCCTTGTAATTAAAAGCTATGTATTACATGGAGAAAGCCAAGCCATCAGATGTAGGTGCACAGAATAATTCACCTATTCATCAGGTTGTACAGGAATAAGCAGTAATTAATTATTGCTGTGTTCAGGAGAATCATCCCAAACAAGAGAGAGAATATTAGCATCCATTCTGCAAGGAATCTGTTCTGAGTGCATTTGGGCTAGATGCTTCGAAGGTGGCATGTGGGGAATATGTGTCATCTTAGAGCTGATCAAAACACCTTTTTCTCCTGTTTTTATATTGTTTCACTGTGAAGAACATGTGATCTCTAAGAGCAGTTCAGTGTTTTAACATGATTGGCCTTTAGGTACATAAAACTATTTCTGATTCTCTAGACATCAATGGGACTGAAGAGAAAAGTCTTCCAATAGAAATTTCTTATGCTAACCTGTAAACTTAGCTGAACTCTAACCTGTATTATGTAGCATTCCTTTACTCTCCAGGGAGGCAGCTACAAGATTTTTCTCCTTTTCTTCCTTCTGTTTGCAGCTACACTTTGAAGGAGAGATTTTGCACTAGGTTAGGGTGGAAACATGCCTGATGTTAGCATTAACACAGCTTTGAGGAAATAGCACTTGTGATGATACATTGTTTGAGAATTTGGGTCAGGGGCTAGATTACTTGATAAGCCAGTTTCAGTTTTAAGACATATTGGGGGAAAATAAACATTACCAAATAATCTCTCCTTTTCTTTTTCTCTCTCCTCCTCACCCTCCCTCCCTTTTCCTTCTCCTGCTTTCCCATACATTTTTTCACATTAGAAATATTTAGGTCACTATATGAACGTATTAGATTGCCAATAGTTCCTGTGTATGGTGGGTTTCCCGTCAAGCTTCGCACATTTATTGGAGAGCCCATTCCATACGAACCAAATGTAACAGCAGAGGAGCTAACTGCAAAGGTAAGAGAGATATACATATATATATTTAGAATATTTGGTGTAATGATAGAACACTGGAATATTGTCAAGTCATTTCTACCATGGAGCTAGTTATAGAAGCTGGTGGAATCATGGTAGGCTTTGGACTTGCTTAACTCTGAATGCCTTTCTTAAATGCTTTTATTTTATTACTAGACCTTGCAGATGTTCCAGGCTTTCTAAAGTCAGTACTGCATCCTATATTGCTTTGAAAACCAGCTTGCTGTAGGGGCTGAAGAAGTTCAGTCAGATAAGACTGCTCTGGTTTGATAAAGAGGCTGTTCCAGAGTTTGAGGATTCCAGGTTGAGAGAAATGCAGGAAAATAAAGAATCATTACTACTTTATTAATACAGAGAAAATATAGAGGTAACAAAAGATACAGTAAAGAATATTTCTGATATTTGGTTATGTTACCAACTCCAAAGACCATGTAATGACTACCAGGAAACCAGCTCCGAGAAACATCATTGCAGTGCACGGTGGCAGATAACCTTAGCAGGCATCCTGACAGAGGCAACATTGACCTGGGTGGTATGAGGTTCTGCCTCCCCACTTTGCCCAAGGCTCGGGCTTTTATACTAGCAAAAACGCACACATTCTGATGTAGGGGTCCAACCTACATCGGAAGAAGTGGCTAGAAAGGTGTCTGAGGGTCGGGACTTTTACTTAGATGAGCCAAAGAGGGACCTTCCTGGGGAGGAGCCAAAGCAGGGCTTTTTGGGGTGGAGATACCACGGACAAACAGTACTTTTCTGTTTTCATGTGTTCCACCGTGGACCATTATCTAGAGTCACTGACACAGATGCAAGTGATTTACCCAGAGAAAGTGTTCTGGTTCTTGTTCTTCTCACAAAGTTACTATTGAAGCCTTTCAAGTACAGTAAATCAGTGTACAGAAGCTGTTGAAATTCCATGCAGTAAAATAATTAAGGTAAATAATTTTACTGCTTTGAGTAGCGTGTTTCCGTTTCTATATCCTCCAACTTCTCACCCAACAAATTAACTTCGGAATGTTCCCCTAGTTCAGATGTAGGTGGTTTATAGAAATGATTGTCAGGTCCTCATGTTCATTCAGTTTATTAATAGATTTCACAGTGCAGAGACATAAAATGGTTAAGTGATAGAGCAGACAGATGGAGGGGGCTGAAACAGCCATTTTTGAAAGCTCCACAGATGGTCATTTTTAGCATTCTCAAAACTTTAGGGAAAGATGCTTTTCTTCTTGACCTTGCAGGTGACAGTTCAGTTGTCTCTCCTCATCTGCTCACCCTCTGGTTAGATCTCTGCAAAATGGCATCTGAAAATATCTGCATTATCTTATCCCTGGTTATCGAAGACTGATTGTTTCGTTTGGGTGTACAGTCTGACAGGACTTCAACTGTTGGCTTTCAGGAAAGAATATGTGTTTAAATGACTCTAAAGCATGCTTTATAATCTTATATTTGTACCACCCTCAATTGCTTCTGGCTTACATGCAAATTCTGCTAAATAGGGTCACTAGAATGTGAATCCCCTGGAATCCTAGTTAGTTAGAGTGATTTTGAAATTGTATCTCATGTTTCAGGCTATGGCACAATGTGCATTTTCCCCTTATATAGAGAAAAATTAAGCTCAGGGTTTTTTTGACCTAATAGCAATTGGAAATCTGTAGAGACATTTAAGACCAGTTCTATACAGAGGTGATCGTATACTTCAAATAAACAGTGAGAGCTTATAACAAGAACCAGTTTTCCCCTTGCTAACTACTGGTTTACAAGGGCAAATAGTTCTCTGTTCTGTCTTTGGCCTTCAGTAGTCTGTGCTTCTCCAGGCCGAATAGGCAGGTTGCAGCAAATCCTCACCTTAGCCTCTGCATATTGCCCTGGTTTTGAATGTGCCCATAGGACTTTAATATAATAAGAATGACTGCTAATAACTTCTTGGCCTGCTACATTTTTGAAAGTGTATGCTGCTGTTGTATGTACTATTTTAGGTATGGTCTAAGCATGCATTACAGGACCAGTTCCTTTAGGGAATTTGGGTGCAGAGTTCATTACTTTGTACAAGCCAAATGTGCTGGGGCATGATGTGTTTCCAGTGCTCCTTCTGAGCATGAGTAGATGCAAAGTTACCGCATACTGGAAAAGTGTTACTGATGCAAACTTGGGCATAGGCAGAAATTTCTTGAGTTGCAGCACAGCACTCTGGTGCTGATGTGCTTTAAAGATGTAGGTCTCTTGATTAATTTACTCCATTGTCATTTTTATACTGCCTGTTGCTAATAGAGCTTGTGAACACCAGATACCAGAGATAAATTATACTAATTTGTTGTTCTGTTCATCGGTAGTGATCTCACAAACACATCCTGTGGGCTTAAATGTGGAAAAATAGTATTTTGAACTTACAGTAGTCTTGCGACACTTGAAGGGATGAAAAAGAACCTAGAAATTGTGTTGATGTACGAACAATATAGAGAAAACTTAATTTGACCAAGAACTCTTCTCTTTCCCTACAGACAAAAGCGGCACTCCAAGCTCTAATAGAAAAACATCAGAAATTACCAGGAAATATATTTAGGGCTTTAATGGAACGATTTCAAACACAAAAGAAAGAAGATTAAGGTCTTCTGAATGAACTACTGTTTAGTTAAAATATTCTTAAGGTCATATTTTTAACTTATTAATTCTTCTAGTAATAGGTTTTAAATACTGTCCTAATGATACTGCTCTATTTTTAAGATATGAGACACTTTCCCTTGCCCTTTCCGCTGCCTAGAATCAAGCTCAGGAACCCAAACTTCAAATAATTTGTAATGGGGCAAAGTTCAGAAATTTAGTTTTTGACAAATACATTCCTACCTTGACAGTGTTGGGTTTTGAGTTTTGCTTTCGGTTTGTTTTTTGGTTTTTTGACACTGCAGGTCTTTATGTACACGGTCTGTTGTCTGTTTTGATGTGCTGTCTTCCCCACCCACCACCTATGGCTACTCTTTAACCTGAATGTTAGTCCTGCTGCAGAGCTAGAGTCTTACTGTCTTGATCATCATCACTGTAACTAGGTTTTGCAGGCCAGATTAATGCCATACAGCATTTATGAAACCTTTCTTCAGGTTGTTACTCTTGTGCTGATGGGAAACGGTCAACCTTCTGTGGTCTGCAGAATCTCTAGCTATGCCTGCAAAGCCTGTAGTGGAAAGCGCTTGTTTTACTGGGTGACTTCAGTGGGTGTTTGGAGGAGTGATAATTGATTAGGGAACTGCAGTGAACCAAGGAAGCTTGTTACTGATTCTGAATCATTCCAGTGCTGTGAATGAGAACCCTCAGCACAGCTGCTATTCCAAACCAAGCCATGTTGGATATTTGCCTTTGAGTAGACAGTTGTCCCGTATACTTCTCAGTGAATCTGCAAACTCTCCTTTGAAAGAATGAGTCAAGCATTTAAACTTTAAGAAGTGGAAATAAGAGTAGTGTTTAGTAACACGAGCTTATAAATTTCTGTTTTAAAGGAAAGAAAAAATCAGTACAGTGTTCCTTTTAAAAGTCCTAGTTCTTTTGCAAATCAGGATAGACTTCCCAAATAGCCTTTAAATGTAGTATAGGTGCAAACTGTTAAACATCCATATTCTTCAAACACTGTGATTTCTGTAAGTTACTAATTCAGGGTTGAGAGGGAAATCCTGTCTATTTCCCTTAACTGAAGACAAATGAACGAACAGGAATGAGTGTGCACTTACAGTAAATTATATTCTTATATTTTTTCCAAACTAAAGCCTGTGCTTTTATTGTCCAAATAGGAAATATCTGAAATATTTCTTCTGATTGCCAGAAAGTTTAATCTGCAGTTCTTAAATTAACATCTGGGAACTCTTTAGTTTTGGGATGAGGAAAAATTCCTTGAGGAAGGACAAAAGAGGTTTTGTTTTATTGCATGGTTTCCTTTCAATATTGTTGGTGTTTGACATTTTCTTAAAAGAAAAGAAAAAAAAACTCCAAAACCCAAACAACAATAAAAAACAACTTTTGAAAGAGCAGTTGTATTCAATTTAGTACCATTCCTCCCACCGTTTAATCATATGCTTTGCTTTAGACTGTTTTAAATGTGTTAATTAGTGAGAGTACACGTAGATAATGCCCTATGTTAGAAAAATATCACCTTATGGGAAAGAGGCTATAAATTGTGGCTAGCAAAAAGCAAAAAGCTTACTTATGTTGTTATTTTGTATCAAAAGCATTTTATGTGGTTTTGAATTAAATTGCTCAGAGCTTCTGGGGAAGAATCATGTTATCCAAATGCAAATGCCCATTCTGAATTTTGTTTACTACTTGGGTTTTATTGGAAAGCAATATTGTATTCTTTTTAATTTATTTGAAAGTTTTTAAAAATAATGATTTTAACACATTATGTCATTTAAAGTGATGCTGCCAAATTCCTACACTGGAGTATAACTTGAGTGTGACTGTTCTTACTGTTCATCTTGAGGAAAATGTACATCAGTCTATATTGTGACATTCTCAAAGGCAGCTGAGCATATTTTGTGTAGAGGTTGCATATATACGTAAAAGAAAACTCATCTAGAAGATTCGGTCAGACATGGATATTTGTGATCTGAGATTTTGTAAAATTTCTTTTACTAAATATGTGGGCTTTTTGATGTAGTTTTGTCCCTCAAGTATTAAAAAATGAGTATAAAAAAGGGCAGTATTGATACTCTTTAAGTGTTCATATTTGTATAGGACTTTCATATTTATTTCTATATATTAAGAAATGTATAGATGAGACCTTTTGAATAAAACTGACAGCTGGAATGGGCTTCTGAAGTTTTGTGTTCTGTTCCAACTAAATGAAATATAGTTCATGGCCTTAGACATGGGTTTGAGCAGAGCATATTATCCTTGAGAAGATCTTCTTGCTTTGAATCTGAATAGGGATTGAAGGATCAAAGCCCCCAGAAGAATGAATTAAAGGGAAAATAATTCAGGAAACAGTGGAACAGAGGACAAAAGACACACAAAGTCTAAGTTTTAGTAGTTGTAAGCAATGCTGCAGGAGGCCTTAACAGGCCAGGCACTGCAATGCCACTTAAGTTATATATAAAATTCTACAACAGAAAATACATCACAAATCCTGGCTAGTAAGATTTATTTGTACATATTTGGCTTGTGAATCATTACCTACTTCATGTCATTAGAAAAGGGGACAGACCTGGAGAGAGACTTTTACAAGGTTATAGACCGGGCTTCGTTTTAGCTGATTTGGTTTTCTGTGTGTCAGGAAGAAGTATTTGAAGGAAATTATAGCAGCGTTAGATTAGACCGCTGATAGCCTGGTTAGCTCTTGGGTACACTTAACATGTTCAAGGTTTCTTCATGCAGACAGCATAAGCGGGATATGTATTTATATTTTTGAAAGTCTATTTAGAAATAGACTGACAGCTGTACTGACAGATATTTGTCATTATCTCAGCAAGACCCAAACCTCCTACTGGCCAATTTACTGTCCTGTTGTGTAATAGCAGAACTCAGTCAGAACATCTATTATTAGGATGCTTTCATATGAAATTATAATCATTGCAAATGCAAGGTAGAGCCGTTAATCAGCATTGTCAACACGATTGTTTGGTTCATCTGGTACTTGCTGTACAAGTATACCATTATGTTGCTTCATCTTATTACTCTGTGGAGAAAGATATAGCTCTGGTGACACTTAACATGTTAGCTTTACAGTGCTTAATCCCTACTAAGCTTGTTATAGATGCAAGAGGACTTTCTTTGTGTTATTTTTGCACCAGAAAATCATAGTACCAGGAGTAAGGGTGGAAGTGCATGGAATTGCAATGTGAGAGTAAGTAGCACAGACAAATTCAAAGTACATAAGATAATCTTCCAGAACATGTCTGCTGAAACTTCATGAGACAATCAACACTTTCTTTGTTTTGACTTCATGTGTATGAAGGTCCTTGCCACCAACAAAGTTCAGCAATGCTGTTGCCTTTTTGTATGTTCTTCTTTAAATTCAGAACTAGCCAAATGATAGATAGTCACAACACAAAGTACAAAGATGTTCAGATGGCTGGAGCACCTCTCCCATGAAGACAGGCTGAGAGAGTCAGGATTCAGGCTGGAGAAGAGAAGGCTCAGGTGAGACTTTCTAGTAGCCTCCTAAAATCAGGACTACAGGAAATCTGGAGAGGGACTTTTGACAAGGGCATGTAGTGACAGAACAAGGGGAAATGGTTGTAAACTGAAAGAGGGTAGATTTAGATTAGATATAAGGAAGAAATTCTTTACTGTGAGGGTGGTGAAATACTGGAACAGGTTCCCCAAAGATGTTGCAGATGCCCCATCCCTGGCAGTGTTCAAGGCCATGTTGGACAGGACTTTGAGCAACTTGGTCTTATGGAAGGTCTCCCTGCCTATGGCAGGGGGTTGGAACCAGATGATCATTAAGATCCCTTCCAACCCAAACCATTCTGTGGTTCTATCATACTTTTCTCATCATGGGTTATTTGCAGTATTTGTTGGGGTTTTTTTGTGAGTAATTTTGTTTTGCGTAGACGGCTGCAAATTTATCCCTTGACTACCTTGAGTTTTGTCACAGCATGCATTAAATGCACAGCATATGTTTCTCCCTGAAACATTTTAAAATTGTTATAATGATCTCTTCCTGTCAGGAAATTGGTCACAGAAAGGTAATAAACTTTTGAACCATTGGGAGAATTTGTTTACATCAAAAGTGTTTGCTGATACTTCTCGCTTTTATGTGTGTCTGTCTGAAATGTTAACAAGAAGGTAAGATGCCATTTGGAATTAACATCAGGCGGCCAGAATAAAGCAGACCCAGTATTTTTTTCCTCACACGGTGCTGTGTTGGCTATTGTCAAGCAGGTCTATTCTGCCAGGCCTTGTGTTGCAGCCATCACGAGAGAAAGGCCACCACTCCCTGCTGTCCATACTAGTTACTATAATGAGAGTACTGCATGATTCTTCACATCACCTTTGGCTCCTGTTTGCTAGCTAAAACCTCTGCATGCTCTGAAAATATGCCAAAGTTCTAACAAAATACAGAGAGTAGTATTGTATTATTCAGAGGAGATCTAAAAGTTAAAATAAAAGGCAAGAAATTGAACCATTTTTACCTAATTCTTTTCTATGGGAGAGAGAATGTGCCAAACATCAGGAAGGCATGAATTTACAATTTTGTGTTATCTTTACACGGAATTTGTGGCAGACAAACTGGGATGTGTCCCATTGCAGATATGACTGATCTTCATATATTCCAGACTGGACTTTGCTTTTCTTTTTTTTCCAGTAGTGTTTTCTCATGGTCAGTCACAGTAGCTCGTCTTCATTCAGTTCCTTTTTAAGTGGGAACAGAAATGGAAACCCCAATTAATGTTTGTTATTTCTCCTTTTGAGCTATTTGAATTCTACCAGAGATACCCAGAAACATTTCTGAGCTCCTATTTCAGTTGCTGTGATGGAGCTCCCAGCTCTCGAGATACTTCTTTAATGATCAGATTTCTCCTTACCATATAAAACAACTGTCCTGACAGATCCACCAGAGCTTTTGAAGCATCCTGTCCAGTCAGAAATTGATTAGTGTTCTTTTGCCCATCATGCAGTAGATTGGTTTTCTAAACTAGTGGCCACCGCAGTTGCAGGCTTGCTCAGTTAATATTTTTACCATGGATTTCCACATTCCAGACAGACTTTTTGGTATCTTGATCTTGCTTTGTGAGAACAGGCTTGAGAGAAAGGCTGACTGCAAGCTTGGCTCAGTCCCTGAAGGCCATAATTAAAATATAAACCGAGCCACACCACTTAAGCAAGCACCCAAACCCCAAACTAGTTCTGGAATCCTAATTCTAGACAATTTCAAGTCACATTTGTAGAAACAAAGCTTCCTGGCTCCTTCTTGCAAAACCCGGCACAGGTGCAGAAGCCCAGCAGCTCTGATGGTGTTAGGAGGTCCAGAGTTGCCATCTGAGTGGAGCAGTGATGGGGGTACTCCTTTCAGAGGAGCAGCCTCAGGAGAAGACCGCAGCAACCCTTGGAGCCTGTCTGGAGCAAACTGTAAGCCGTTAGACTCTAGTGTAAGATATCTAGTAGTAGGCAGTGCTGTATTAGACTTGCTCATCAGGTAGCAGCACATCAAGGGATGCTATTTCCCCTCGAAAGCAAGCTAGCAGTCATTCTTGCTACATGATTCCTCCTTCCATCAGAAATCTTGGTCGATACTCTTTCCTGCAAGACTCCCTGCTCTCTATGGGGATACCCAGGATCATTCAAGGCAAGGCATAATCACACTAAGGCTTTGTCTTTGCAGGGAAGTGAAGCAAGCTCGAGCACCTGCAGATGCAGTGCCAAGGTTTGCCTTGCAGTAGGGGCAGTGCATGGAGCTGCACGGCAGTTTGACTGCCTTTGCAGAGCAGCCAGGCTGGCCAGCCGCCCTGTTTTCAGTGCCTCAAGTATCCTAAAATACATTGTTCAGCTCAGGGTTGGCTCAGGTGTGGCCAAACAGACATAAGAAGTTACAGCTGAGGAGCTAATCTGGTTAAGTTCTGGATTTTGTGCACACCCCACCACTGCCTCTAAGCTCCCCATTGGGAACAAACCTTGTAAGTCAAGAGTGCTGTTCTAACAGGTGAGAAAGCTTTACATAAAAAGCCTCTGGTATTTTTCTGTCATACATACAGTATCCATATATTCCATTTCTGGGAGGCAATAAGCTTTTTGCATAGCAGCTGTAATAAATGACCCAAGAGACACTCTTACACTATGCAATTTATTCTACCCCTCTGGTGCAGCAACTGGGTTGTGCATAGATCTGAAGATGTGCTGAACACACCGCTTTGAATTTGCTTTGGTTGCTCCATGACCAGTGCTTCATTTGCAAAGTTCTCCTCATGAACCAGTGAATGTACAGGTGAACAAGCATTTAAAATTGAAGGATGGCTTTTGCTGCTGTCCACAGCAAGGTGAGTCAGTACTTGGCATGTAGGCAGCTAAGTACGCGCAAGTGCCCAAAACCACAATTCAGGGAGCAATAGGAGTAGAGAGCTGACCTAAAAAGACAGCTGGAAAATCTCATCCCTTGGAATGCATTAATCCATCTTTAGTTTCTTAACTCTCAACATCTTCTGACCATTAATGGCTACAGGACCAGATATAGTCTGACTTTGTTACTTACACAGTAGCAGAGGTACGTGTATATGTGTGTATGCTTGCTGCCCTGTTTCTTTGGTATAAACAGGAGCAGGGAGCCTACTTTGGCTGCTGTTGCAAGGCAAATAGCAGACCATTATTATTCAGTCCACCTGAGCTTTGCAAATGTCAAGATGATATCATTCATGCTTGCTTTGTCATTATTATGCTTATTCCTTTTTTATTAGCTGATGAACCAAGTAGATGCACTGATTTCTAAAGATCGCCTCTTCAAACTGTGCAGCAAAACATGGATAGCAAATAATGATTTCTGGAGCCCAAGCTTCTAATTGTACTGCTGATTTCTGTAAGTATAAGAACATTTCATAAAGGAGGAATTTTCCCACCTCTGAGGATTTGGGACCCATTTCCCATGTCTAAAATGGGAGACAGCATCCACATCAGCAGCGTGCTCACAATGAGGTGAATAAAGCCAGAAACACTCAGGTTCCAGAACAGTGTTGCCACCTCAACAAATACTTGCAATATGGATATTCCTGAGCTCCAGAGTAAAGCACAGAGGACTAGCAGGTTTGACAGTGAGGGAAATGGTGCCCTCCTATATAAAGGTGCAATTCCACCTGTAGAGGGGGAACTGCCTGAAAAGGACTGAATTTTTTCTTTCAGGGCTGTCCTTCAGAAAGAACTTGATTTCTTTGCAAGCTGTCCTGTTTTGACTGTTCCTCCGCCTTTCCAGGCAGCGCACCTGGCAAATGACTGCAGCAGAGACAGGCAGTAGAAGGAAAACACGTGAGCCTGTCGTATTGGCCCTTTTGGGACAGAATAAGGACCTGCTTCCATCAAATTTAATCAGATTCAATACTCAAGCTGGGAACAGCTACTGCTTTGCAACTGGGGAGCGAAAAAGACATTTGGCTGAGCACCGGCTGGCTGTGCAGAGAGAAGGAGGTGGTGATTCATCCCAGTATAAATGTGCCACTGCTGGGGTGGGGCAGAGTCAATTTTAAGAGGTGCAGCAAGTGTTGGCAGCTGTGTGAAATAAATGAATAGATCAAATGAAGAAAACACGACTGTCACTGGTTAACTCACATGCCCATGACCCAGATTCCCCTTCCTGGCTTCCCATAATGCCCTGTGCATGTGCAGGGTTTACCTTATATTTCATCAGAACAGCCAAAGGTTTATTTCTCCCAAGAATCCACTTGTTTCACAACAGCCCATGTGGAATGGAAACGTTTGATTCTGCACAGGGTGCTGCTCTTTTTTTCCCCTTTACATTACATACATCTTTTCCCTTTGTTTACCGAGCAATGCTGCCCCATCATGACCATTTTTCAGTGAAACATCACCCGATTTCAGCAGCTGCCAGCACAGAGATGGGTTGATATTTAGTGAGGCAGGTTGCCTTCTGTTAGAAAAGCTGTCAAAATGCAAGATAGCTCGGCATGGCTCAGATAGCGCAGTTTTTACTCTTTCTAAGCTAAACGGCAAACTTTTTCTATATGCCTGATCCCTGAGGATATTTGCCTTGGGCAGCCTGAAAGCAGCCTTGCCTGCCTCCCTCCTGGGCTCAGGTCTGCTCACTCCACACTTACAGATGCCATCATGCATAACCTGGAAAAACCCAAATATTGCATCACCTCACTGGCATCTGAGGGTAAGTAAAGGAAGGTTCTTATTACAGGGACTTTTACAACATGAAAAAGGAGGGTTTGGTAGCAATTGGCCTGCCTTTTTTCATTACCCCCCTCCTCCCCCCCAGGGCATATTGGCTGGAAGTTTGCAGCCAGGAACAACAAGGGTGTAGGGAATTTAAAAGATTCCTGCCTTGTCACAAGTGGAAAACCACATTGCTGAAGAGTATCTCTGAGCACTCACACCAAATTCTGCAACCACATCCTGACAGCTTGCAGGAAGAGCTCAGCAACACACTGTGTGGCATCTGAGGCAGCAGCAGTGCAAGCTGGCACATAGAGAGCAAATTATTCATGCAGCCTGATCTGGTCTGAAAAAGCCAGCATGAAAAAGTCCTCTTCACAGCTTTTGCTTAAAAAGCAGATGTGTGTGACGCGGAAAGTGCCAGGACATGGAGCGCTGCCCTGCCATGGATCATCTCTGGCAGTGTGGCAGTGATGACGCCTGGCTTCCTTCCTACAGTGTCTGACCAGCTGTATCTCCTTGCTGGCTCTTCCTGCTCCTGCTACACGATCTGATCTGTACACTTACACCTTGACACCTAGGCAGAGTCTTTGTGTATTCATCCCCGGCAGTTACAAGATAAAAAACAGATAGACCATGAGTCCAAAAGCTTTTCTGCTTTCTTACCCACTCACCGTCTGCCTTCAGAAGAGGCAGAGCATTTCCCTTGAGAGCTGGCTTTCTGCATGAATCCAAATGGCACCTCTTTAGTACTTCTTTTGAATTGAGGTAGTACATAATGCAGAGCAAATTACTGCTTCTGATAACTCAGGTTGCAGAGAAATGTCAGGTAAAGTCTTCAAGGCAAACTGTAATGAAAGTAAGCCTTTTATGTTCTTCCAAGATTTTTTGTTTTCCTCTAAGGCTGCCCTGTTTTTCTTCCTCTTTCTGTAGGAAATATGAGAGCTATGATCTTGAAAGATGTTGCACATGTGCACGCAAGAAAAAGTACTCCAAAAGATAAAAGTGCAACCAAACACTTCCCTTCCTATTTTAATTCTGCTTCAGGCAGGAATGGAAAGAGAGTCTGTTATCTCTATGCACAGTCAGAAACATACTGTGGCATAGGCTGCTGGCAAAAATGGACTGTCTATGCAAGAAAAGCTAATTAAAGAAAAGGTTTTATGAGATCCATATTCAAAACTGTGTTGAAAAAGTTTCATTTAAAATTGAGGTTTCTCACGTCCTACTTGCATGCACTGCCAGGGTAATGGCATACCTGATTGGAGATACAATGCAGTGACTTCTCAGCCACCACTCAGGGAAGGGATGTGCCGTACTGAACCAGATGATCAGCTGACATGTCCATCTAAACCGAGGCATGCAGTGGTGAGGACTGCAAATTCCTGCCAGACAGCTTGTCCTTGTGCAACTCTGCAGGGTTGCATGGTGGGTGAGACAAATCCAGATCATGCAGCAATGCTTCTGTCCCAAGCAGAAGGCACAAGAACCTTTTAAACAAGCAGAAGCTGTAAGTGACATCATGCTGGGTAATGGGATGAGCAGGAGCAGAAATGGTCCTTTCTGTTCCCGGCTTCCCAGCCCACATTTTGAAGTCTCACCATGGTGAGGAAAAGCAAATGGTATGTCAGAGGTCCAACTGAGCACTGAGAACAAATCTGGAGGATCACACTCTTTGGATCCCCAGACTTCCATGGACATTTCCCATTAAACTGGCTATATCCTGAAGATGTCTGGTTCTATCTATCCATACATGGAAATCAAAGACAGAAATTTCATTCTGTAATTCTGTTTGCAACAAAGACTCACAGACATGCTCTACAGGCAAGGTAGGTTAATTCCATATGCTAGATAGTACACCACTTTAATGAAATCCTGTCCCACTATGGTGTTGTAGGAGCCGTTATCACTATCTTTCCAGCACAGAGTAGCAGTTCGGTATAAGGTGATGTGCCCAAATGTAAAAAACTGCTAACTACTTAGATACAGGAGAGTTGATTAATTATCACTTTAAGAATCAGATGGATCAGATAAAAGATCAGAAGCCCATCTGAAGGCTAAACCTGATTCATTACTAGTTTCAAGTCACACATAGTTGTCTATGACACTTTAAAGAAAATATAACGTGAAGTTTTTTATTTGTAATTGCCAGGAATGTCCTGCGTGCTATTGGTTGGGGCAAAGAGCGGAGAGCTGTAACTCCTGTGTGAGCACCAGTGCTTCTCATGGCTGACAAACAGCCCATTTCTGCCTTTATACCATAACATGGAACTCAAGCTTCAACCTTGTTTTTCTTTTACAAACACAGAATACATTTCACTGTGTCTGCTGCTCACATGGATATGATATTTGGAGATGCTCAGTAAGGGGCGTCATTAAAGCATGCTGTATGCTTTATGCTATAGCAGAGTTTAAGTACACGGCAATTATATGCATTCCTTGGCAATGATGAGTTCTGTAGGATATTCTGCCCAGCTAAGGCAGGGTCTCCTTGCTTTGAGTTTTTTTTTGGTTTGAGGTTTCTTTTTAGCTTTTAAAATAGGGACTAGGTGGTGTCACACACAAAAGCCAAAGAAATTCCAGATCAGCACAACAGATCCTGAGGTGAAACTGTAAGCAGAAGGCGGCACAGGGTACCTGACAAAACACTGTCAGAGAAGTTGAATTAACATGGGTTAGTTTTCCTGCTTTTATCAGGACATTGTTAGGATGTTACACTTCTGACAAAGCCACACACCACAAAGCTCCTCTCCCACTGCTGCACCAACATGGTTGGCTGGAATCAAAATCAGCACAAAAAGGTGACAGCATTTGAAATGTAGACTAAAACATAATGGACGGCAAGCACAGCCCAAAGCAAAAACAAATCCCCAAAGGAAACATAAAAACAAATATCAGAGACAAATGGAAATTTAGAGCAAATAGACAAACACAAAAAGAAAATGCCTTTAAAGGAGAATATTGGAATAGTTGCAAAATCATGAGACGAGAAAAAAGGATCAGTAGGGACACGTGCAATAAGGAAGCGCTGAGCTGCAAAATGCTGCTTGTTCAACCTGACGGAGCCTTCAGTTGTTCCCTCTTACTCTCATCTATCTACAAGCTGTGAAACAGCTGGTTTGCAGAGTGGGGATAAGCTGAGGCTGGTCATGGTGCCTCTAGTATCAGGCTAGCCCAGGGAAGAGAAATGACATTTGTTTCACTCTAATGATGGATTCACTGACACGTCAGAAGAGTACATGAAGTGAACTGATGTAATAAAGTAGGGCCAATGCTAGTGAAGATATAAAGAACTACTAACAGTGACTGTTGCCAGAGTCCCACTAGTGACGGATGTTAAAAATTAAGTCAGGCCAGTACCTTGATGATCCATGGACTTTAATGAATTGATCAAATCCCAAATTTGGACCACTATAGTCTTCACAGACACAGGAAATTAATTTACCTAAAACTCTGAGATAGTTTGAAGATTAACTACAGCAGACCACATTATCAGTAATGATCCATTAGCTCAATTCTAATATTTATAATAGTAATGTACTTAAGCTTATCCTTCCCTGTTTTCGGACACTGTCAGTGATTCTGCCTTCCATAAACTGGTTTACTTGGTTAATAATGTAAATCCTATGATAATACGTAACAATCACACAGAAGTGGGAAGCACTACTTATTTCTTGGGCGTGATCATGGCAGTGTAGTTTATACTTACAGCAGTTAACAAGAGCTCAATTAGAAACAAGTGACTTGGTTACTGGAAGACACAGTAAATATGAGCATCCCTTTGTCCTCATTTTTTTTCTTGGTGTAGTCTCCCATGAATGAGAAATATTTCCATCTTGGAAAAAGCTTCTGCTTAAGAACAGATATGAAACTTATGATAAGGATGGCCTGACTTGGCTGGGGTTAAACCATGACAGTTTGAAATGAGACAGCTACCAATGGTGTGGGCTGCTGCACCCTTCATTATGCCTTGTTAAGCTACAGTAACAAACTAGACCCTTCATGCCTGTAGACAAACAACAAGACACTGTGATAAACAGACCCTTGAAGAAACTATCACATACCATCCCTACTTGCAGTTAAATTCACATACTCAAGATATATACATATGTATTCTTTCCTTTCTTTGAACTCATGCTTTTTATTTAGTTGTTTGGTGGTTGCTTTCTCCTTACCTTCCTTTCTTGGTCACCTGACAAGAAGTAGCATCATAGAAAGAGTGGAAGAATGGCTATGAGATCATCTGTCCCAAACTGTTGTCCATACTGGTCCAACTTCTGTCTTGTGTTAGGTAATAATTTCAGGTGTGCAAAAGTTAGCATCCTTTTGCTGATCACCAGGGTCAAAAGTGTTTTAAAAAAGACTCTAGAGCCATGGTAAAATGACCACAGTGTACTTTATTTAATGATTTTGGTACCTTGTGTTGCAATAAAATAAAAAAAATCTACAAAATCCAAATATATAAAATTTTCAAGTTTTCCTGTTAAGTTTTACAAGAAAAATCAAGTTGTAACCAAGGAAATTTGTTAGTATGAAGCACTACTTTCAACTTCATTTCATCACAAATTGCAACTTACTTAACAGACCAAAAGAACTATGGTACTGCAGTACATCAAATACTTCACACACTGTGTTCTTTACTATAGCACATGTAACCTCTGTCACGGGGGGCAGCGGTCTCTAGCCAATAAAGACACTCTTCACAATCTGAACTCTAAAGGAATGTTTGTATACATGGTTTCGGAGTATATATATTTACACAAAGATTTCTTTCTTTTTTTTTAATAACTATTTTGATTCTTCATTTCAAATAAAATACCAAATACATTTTTACAATGTTTACAAGTCAAAGCACAAGTTCTGCAATGATTATCATTCACCTCAAGTCACTGTGCTTGTACTGGGGGGATATCTACACTGTTCCATAAATACAAATATGATCCTTCATCACTTTATTTCCGCAAAGGTGACTAAGGAGTATAAGCACAGTAACAATTATTTTAGCACAATCAGTGTATAATGCAACAGTTTTCAACAGAGAACTGAGAAACTATTGGTCCATTCTGTTCAATTTGCTGTTTATCTGCCAACTGTTACGTTAATCTCTGCCACATAAATTGTGTACAAGAAAAGAGTTAAATAACACAACTTGAATAGGAAAGAGCACACATTTTTTAAGGCAAATTAATAAGCAGCTTATGGTGTTTTTTGTTAAACCATACTCCAACAGAACCTAAAACTAAAATGTATGTTCTGCAACTGTCAATAATTATGTGTTGTTAGATTGGTCTCCTCTATAAATTGATCAACATGGCTTTGAACCTGGTTATTCAAAATGGACAGAACTCCCCCCAAATCCCCGAATATAGAAAGTGCATGACTTCATATGCGCTAAAAGAAAATAAAAGGCAGCTGAGGTAGTTAGATGTAAAATGCATTTATAAAAAATAACTGAACAAACTAAACCCAGGACAGATACAGTAAAAAAATCAACTCATTTGGAATTAACTTTGTACCATGCAACAACTTAAAGTGGGAAAGTTTATGATTTCTGAAAAGAAAATGGGTTTGGTAATAGTAACATTGGAATGAACACAGAATATACTGTTGGAATTTGAATTTCAAGTATTTGAGTCTATTTGCATGTGCATTTTTTTCAGGCTTTTTTAATAGTATTAGGAAGTCATTTACTTTTTATTAGGCATCATATAAGATCTGGCTGACCTGTGGGACTGCAGTTCCTTGAAGGCAGAAATACACTGTGAGTGCCTGAAGATGGGCTACCATCTCAGCTTGGGTGGACTTCTACACACCCATCCTCCACTGAGGGCACCTGAGAGCCATAGGGCTAGGGATACTGTGCCTGTGTCTCCCAGGGACTGATCCTATAGGTGTACTGGAAATTTGCCTAGGATGTGTTTGGTTCCAATGTGAGATGTGCCCATGTGGTGGAGATCCCCCACATGATGTTCTTGAAGATCCTGTGTGTACACACCTAGCTAGGCAGTCTTCAAATTGAGGGTCAGCCTCCACCTTGGAACACAGAATCACAGCTCCTCTCTGGCCTTCCTGCTCACACTCAGAAGCATTGTATTTCAGCCATCACTGTGACCTTTCTTCATCTGGAGAGAGGGACAGTGTTCCCCCTCTTGCAGACAGGACAGTCCCAGGAAAGTGTTGGCTTGAGTCCACTAAGGATGAGCAAGGATTCGGGCTCACATCATGGTCCCAGAGCTCCAGCTAATAGCCCCTGCCACAGAGGCAGACCAGCTTTTCCTGCCATTCCTGCCTTGGAAAAGGAGCAGGCAGTTTTCTCTGCCAAAATTCACAACTTGAGTGTGCAGATGCAAGAAAAGACTTCAGGCTCTGGAAATTAATTTCAACACACAAAAAAACCTCGTGCTTGTTGGAAAAAGACAAATTGGAGATGTGTTTGTGACTTCAGTCTCAATAACCTAATACATCCCATTGCTGAACATCCAATGTGCTTGCTTTTCTGAGTCCTACAGTTTAACCCCACCACTGGTGGTCACAACATGTGTACGTTCAATTTGGTATCATGAGTTCTGCACTAGGTGCCTGGCTTGAAGAAATCACCTCAGGGAGCATAATAAACTGAAATAGTTTGGTGAGGTTTGTTTTTGATTGGCTTGTGAAAACATAGGGTTTGAACTTTGAAGTGTGTGCTTACGGTTTACGTGTAACTTATGAAGTAGAAAAATGTATTAGTGCCTTTATTTATTAAACAAGGAAATCCTGAAACTATTTTTTTTCTTTTTCTTAATTTTACCTTTCTAAGCTTCCTTAATTTTGATTACAATTTTAAAAAGTGATGTGGGATTTTGACAAACTTCATCTCTGGCAGCCCGAAATGAGGAGTCACTGATGGTGTTCACAGTGAGCTGAACTTACATACCACAGTGGGAGAGCCGCTGGTAACAGCAATTACACTTGCACATCTTGCATATTGTGGCCTTAATTTTTCCTGCTCTTGCCATAGAACTAAATGGAAAATGAGGAAACTGGAGTGTGAGATTTCTTGATGTGGCAGGGTGTTGCAGCTTTCCCCAAAATATTTGTCGTGAGTTTCTGCTCAGTTGCTCGGATTTTTTGAGGGGGGGAAAGAAGTGGAGCTGTGAGAATCTCAGCTTCCCAGAGAGGTCAAGGCTTTGTAGATTTGTGTAAACCTAGCCAGAGAAAGATATTCTGGTTTTGAATGTGAAAGAATTATTTTTCAGGCCTTATTTCATAAAATGCAAAGACACTAAAAGGCACACTTGAAATGGATGTAAAAATATTTTTCTTCATGTGAAACAACGTTAAAGGCAGTCCTTTATTCTTCCCTATGCGTATCAGTTTGCAAAGGACAGAAAACTACAAACCGCATCTTAGGGGACTGCATTGCACCAGGTCATAAACTCATGTTCTTAGCACTAACCTTTACAGCCTAGGCATTCAGCTTGATGTTCCAGTGTTTTGGTATTGTGGGTATTTGACATACACAGGCATCCTCTTTGCTGTGTTATAACTTTTATTTGCTGCCTTTCCTTTTCACAGAGACATGCTACAAATAATAACCCCCAACTCACAAACAACATCTGCCCCAAGAAGCAGCAGTTCCTCTTCCCATCCACAGATCAGTCGTGTCAGTGGTAGCCATTAGAGAAACTGGAAGAGAGGATCTACCTCCACCTGCCTGATCCTACACTCATGCCATCCAGGTGCCTCCATCCTCTTCCTGTGTGACCCAGCACTAAAGAAGTTTGTCAAGATCCAAATCCTATATCCACTTTTAGGGGGTTCTATGGTGAAGCATGACAGGGTGGCATTGTGGAGGGCTGGGGTAGCAGGCTGGTGGGAAAAGCAAGAGGACTCTTTCTTGAGCTTAGCATAAAATTTCTCCTCCCCAGCTTTCCCAGTTTTTCCCCTTCTGACCTGGAGCCCAGTGACTTAGGCCTTATAGAGTGATGTGGATTTTTTTTGACATTGAAATATATAGCTTAAAGGATACTTTTAAAATATGAAATAGTAAAATATAATTAATATATTAATAAGCTGTCAGAAAATTTAAACAACTATTTTAATTTACCCTGGAATCGAGCCAGGTATCTGGGCCTCATTCAGTGACTACCAGAACTGGAAGACCTAGAAATACTTTAGTATTATTTGCAGTGGACTGTTTTTTAATACAAATCCTTTTTACATGAGACATTTCCATAGACATTTTCATTGACTTAGCCTAATCAGTATTTTCTGCACAATAACTCACAGTTTCACTTGATAGCAAAGTTCAAGTGAGCTGTAAACTAGTTTTTAAAGAGATTCCCTAGAAGTAAATTTTACTTAGAGAGACATTGTGAAATTTAAAGCCAAAATGCCTACATGCTTACTCCTGAGGCTTGTTGGATTCCATTAAACTAGAAAGAAAGTGATCCATTTGCTATGGTGGACCTTCAGGGAAGCCCTTTATGATTATAAACTGCCTGTAAGCAAATCCCAGTATAAGAAATGCTTCTGTCCAGAGTGCTGGTGTAAGTATAACTTATTGACACGTTCAACAGGCAGAATTTCTCAGTCCTTTAAGAGTGTCTTTTGGTTTTAGATCTTTTGCTTAGCTGTAGGTCATTCAAGAAGGTTTTGCAAGCACAACCAATAGCAAGTCTGTCTTTTAGGATCCTTTGCCTCACATAAAATTGCTTTGAAGGCTCACCAGTTTTACTAATACCCTATAAGCGCTTATGTACACATTCACTCAAAACAGAACAAATTCACTAGTCAATCTGAAAACAAACTTTGAGTTCTGTATCTTAAGAGACAAAAGGTGGAAGAATGCAGAAATTAGCCTTGTCTGAGTATATATATCTATGCTGTAATAACTGGAAAATATGTCCTTTTTAATTACTGATGGGTTTATAAATAGTTTTTGTAGGAATCCATTCGGAATGTCTAATGTTAATTAACTGACATTCTCCTTGCACATCACAAATTTCAAGAGAACAATTACTGTGAAAGACCGATTAAAGTTGGTTTTATTTTCTTTTTCTTTTCCTTTTTATTTTTTTATTTTTTATAAAAGAAGATTACAGAGAGCTGCACAAAGTTTTAAACCACAGCTGCACTCTGGAAGATTACTATAAAATCAGCATGGTTAGGAACTGTGTTTATTGCTTCCCAGTGGGTACCATCTCCAATGCACTCAGCTTACAGTGAAAAGATGACTCTCCCATTTGTTAATGCCATGGGTCAAATCCAGAAGTCCAACTGTGTTTTGCATGGCTCTGCAGCATGAGAAATAAGAATTGTTAAGTTAGCATTTGATTAAAGAGTCAGGTAAGCAAGCATGGGAGGAAGAACAGAGCCAGCTTCCACTATTGAGACAGCCTTATACTTGAAATGATACCAGCAGGAAAATACAGTGGTGCTCATTTGTTGGAATAAACATTAGCTTGTTAATAATAGACAACTCAAAGAATAGACAGAAAAATATCTGTTGCCTCAAGTAAAACAAATTACACAGGGGACAGTCTCTGCCCTTGAGAATCAATGGGAATTGATTTGAAGGAACTGCACTCCTGTTAAAGAACTGCAGTGGGATGATAGATCTTTGCTTGCTAATCCAACATCACCCTCAGTTACTGGCTGGTCTGTGATTTAGAAATTATCTCAGAAACAAAATATATTTACCTCTAGGTTGTTCTGGGCGTATTCCAGGGTTTGGGAATGACAAAGTAAGATCAGTTGAGAAGCAAGACATCACAACTATTTTTAAAAATGCTCCTGCTTCACACTAGATAAAATTCCTTCAGTATTTGCATCTTTAACTTGCATTTCCTTCTCTAACTATAGAGGTTATCTGAATACCCAAGTGTTAGGCAAAGGAATTTCTAAGTTTTGTACTACGACATGAGAAAAGAAAGTCTGTTAAATAACCTGAGCATTGTCTTCTCCCACTGGGGTTTGCATCTGAGACTCAAGCACAGGAGGAAAATGAAAGCAAGGGAAAAGATCAGTAAATTTTGAAAACTTGTTTGAGTGAATCTTTGAAGGAAACATATGTGTTATGATATGCCACACTTACAGATCATGCATTAAGATGCCTCCATAGCAATTTCAGCTGAAATCAGGATGATACTGTTCCTGCTTCAAAACAAGCAAGAAGCAATGCTAGCTTCTAGTACAGCTGGAATTCCTTCAGCAGTAATTTCTATGATGATTTGAGTGACGAAATACCTGAGTGCAAACAAACACATAACAAATAGCTTACCTGCTCTAAAGATTCACAGCTGTTCCCTAATTATAATAATGCTTCTACCACACCATATACTGATCTTCATCTTCAGTTTTTTCCTGCACTACACCTTTACAAGTGCACACCTCCCAGTGTATGCACTTCTCAGCTGTACATGAGCAAGTTGATGTGAGGACTATTATCACTAAAGAATATGCCCCTGCAAATCTGCTATTTGCTTTTGGATGTACTACATGAGACACTGAGAGCATGAGAAAAGGCACAAGCACTTGAACAACATCAAGCCTACAATATTCCATACACAGAAAAGCCCATCTTCTGAGCCTATTTTAAAACTTATGTATTTTTTCTTGTTTTTTTCTTTTTTTTTCTTTTGTGAAAGCCATCTGAGATTCATCTTCTGTAAAGAAAATAATAATAAAAAAAGTTTCTTTGACCTATAATCTACTATAAAGAGCTGATTTCTACATTTAACAATCACTGGCATAATGGCCATACAAAATCCTTGTCTCCCAGGCCTTAGTTTGAGACACTTTTGTATCTTATTGCTAATAAACAACTCCTGTCAATAGCAATGAAGTTATATCTAAAAAGTATCTTTCATGTCTTCCTGTGTGTTCCAGATTGCAACATATCTAGAATTTTCTCTGTCAACATCTTTCCTTGAGGAGAGAATAATTGCACCATAAATGGTATTTTGGCACTAAGGTTTGTTGGTATGTTGTGGGTTTTTTTGCTGTTAAAAGACTCCTCTCCTCCCTTTATCCACTGAAACAGCAGGGGCAGCTTTTCCACTGTGTTTCACAAACATCTCTTAATCCTGACTGGAGGAATCATTCCTTTGCTTTTGTGTCTTTTTGATCTCTGGCCCCTGTGCTAGAGTTCTCAGTGGAGAAGCCTCCATGATAAAACATATACTCATTGAGGCACATACACATGCACCCTCTGCAGACAGACCAGAGGGGGCTCTGACAACGTCCTGCTCAAAAACTCTGTACCAGAAGAGGGTACAGCGTACAGCCAAGCTGTTAGCTCTTGCCAAGTCCTGTGTTGCTGAAACTGTGTTCCTCCAAGTACCAGTGTTAGGTTAAATGTTAAACCACTCACTCATTCCTAATGATCATTATAAACTGCAAGTGTACTAACATACATCCTTCCTGCTTATAAAAGGACTTAAATGCTTTGCTTTGGTACAGGCAGCAATATGCGTTTTTTCCTTCTGCTTAACTTGTCAAAGTAGCTAATATCCACCTGTGTGTCAAAACCAATGACTAAAATATTTTCTCCAGTCCATCATCCAGCACCATTAGTGCTATTGCTAAATGTGTTTTGTTACAGTCCTTTCTCCGGGATACACTCTTTCACAGCCAGCACAGTAATCTCAGAAATTAAATTGTTCTGCTGCTGGGTAGAACAACTCTTTGGTTGATATAGATGACCAGAAGGAAATTTGGCCAGTTCCCCACTGATGGTAATGAGACCTGTCTCTATCCCAACAATCCTCGTATGTACAAAACAAATCAAATGCATAAATGATTCATAAGATGAATGATAAAACCTCAGCTAGGATGAATTTACTAATGTTGCATTTCTTCTCGATCACTCTCTCCAGTGTGGGCACCATGCTGAACACAGCTAACAACAGCTTTCTGTTTTTCCCCCCTAAGTGATTAATGTTTGCTCATAGGAGCTTGATTAGTGTATTACAAGTCACAAATTCACAAGATTAAAAATGTCTGTTGAATTAATTTGCTGCAAATCAACCTAAGCAAAGTTTGACAAGTTCCAAGCTGTCCAATAAAATAAAAAAGGAGGAATCGATAGCAGACACAAGTACATGACAATATGCTGGCACTTTGTGACTATAAATAGTGGCAGCTGACTTCTCTGCTGACAAAGGAAGATTTTTCATTGTCCATATAGTGCTGTTTAAAGGCTAAGTCCTGCCCAAATTGGTACAGCAATCTCACCGATGGCCAAAGCGTTCTCAGTGAAATATCTCCTGTGGGCCAGCTTGATAACCCAGAGGGAACTGGAGCTGGAAACAAGATGCCCACTTTGTCTTCCATTTCAGCAAGGGTAAATGCCTGCAGTGCTGGCACTGGGACTAATCATAGCATGTGTGAATGCTGGCCAGCAGGAAGGTTATGTGTGTCTCAAAATGGAAATTCAGGGAGCAACATCAGGAGTCATTAGTGTAGTCACTAGTGACTATTTTTGAACTTTCCTTCTGCAGCTACTCACCCAGTCTTTGTGACAATTTTAGACCTCTCTGTCCATAACTCTGACCCTGTTGAAAAGTTACTATAGTTTTTCAAACACTATCCTTACTGCTGAATGGTGGCTCAGATCAGGAACTCAGAACATATATCTGAACTTCAGTGCAGCAAATGCCTTCACTGGTTAGCAATTTTTTCCTCAGCTTCATAAAATTTAAAATGAATCCTTAGCAAATGTTGTCTAAAAACCAATTTGGGACACAAAGATAATAATGCAAAACACATACTGAAAATAGCATCAGTAATTAAAGTTTCAGAAATAGTATGCATGGTGCATTAAAATTGGCAGGGGTATTGTTTTCAAATACATGCATTAGAAATTTTTCTTCAGTACATTATCCATGAACTAGCAAATCTTTCCTTCTGAGCGCATGTGTCAATCGACTGCTTATTTGTTGGATAACAATCACTCTTCAGTGTTTTTCAGTTGAAATTCAAGTAAACCAACCTAACCATTGCAGGTTATTTCCTTCACAAACCCCTGACATTGATAACTGATAGTCAGTAAAACAAATAGTAACCAGCACTATATGAAACAAAGGTTTAATTAATCCTTTTGCCATTTGCCTATTTTTTCTTCTCTGATCAATTGTGATAAATCCTTATCTATTTTGTACAAATCTTCTCGCCCCTCTATTCTTTTACCAGAATGCTTAGGATGATGAAATACAGCATTAGACATATTTCCTCCCCAACTTTTCATTCAAGTGCTGACATAATATGTAGCAAAGCTGTCTCCAGTAATGACTGGAATGTGCTTTGCAATATTGTTCTTTTCTTTTTGCAGTTAACTCTTGATCACCCTTGATGATGATGCTCCTGATGCTTTTTTTCTAGGCTTAGAATGTCAATTAACTGTAAGATCAAATCTTAATAGAATCCCAGGACTCACTGTCATATGTATATGCACACACACACATATATATGTGTATATATAAAAATGCATTTGATGCTGTAAATTTGTTCCCAAGTATGGGATATGATCCTGACACTTTTATTATGAGAAAAACAAGTACTTTCGCAGAGTATTTTTCATAGCATGCTCCAAACAGTGGGCTTTGAACTTACTTCTTGCATTCACCATAACCTCATCAATTTGTACACAACTGCAGCTCAAATGTACCATCCAGAGAAACCATGTCTGCTCCACAAGCTTCAGCCTTTTTGCAAGCCAGCATACAGCCTTTTTGCTCTTTACTCAGTCCAAACTGATCTTTGTTTGGCATAAGAACTGGAGTTTCAAGGGGGGGTGCATCAAAGACTCAAGGAAGAATGGAGAAGCTGCACAGTACAGCTCTGGTGCACACACAAAGTCTGCCTAAGCTCCAGTGAGAATTCAGGTGAATGTGGCCAGAATAGCACACAGTGCATTAATAGACCTGATGCAAGGCAATGTATAGAGATTCAGAGTTTGTCACAGTGCTAACCATGTTCATATAGCTTTTGGTCAGGTTGGAAGGTGAGCAGAGTGATTTTGCATCTGCTCCAGATGTTTACTGTAGACATTTCTTGGGCTGGACGCAGGCAATAGCACTGGATGTGTGCAACAACTTTGGTCCTCAATACTAAGGGGACGGAATGCATCAAATTACTAGAAGTACATTTACATTGCACAGGATAACCTTTAGATTTTCCATAAAGATGAAGAACAGCCTCAGAGTAAGAGGGAGGGAGTATGTCCTTCTCCTCAGCAGTGTGCAGCCCTATAACCTTCCCCTGAGAGATAGTAGCTAGAGATATGAATCACTGCTAGCTGGAGAGAGAACTGATCCTGGCTCTCCCCTTTGTCTCTGCTTACTACAAATTTACTGCTGGAAAAGCAGCCATGAGTATTTCTGTGTAAAGATGTATCTGATAGCACCTCAGAGGACCAGATTCCTTCAGCTGTGATGGCAGAATACCTGCTCAGGGGATCCTGGCAGGCTTAGGTAGGACATAGGAGCTAAGCTACTCTGCACTGTGAAGACCATGTCCAGGAGACAGATTTTAGGTGCTTGAACACCTAGCACAAAATGTTCAGGAGCTCCCTGTTAGTGCATTTTGGAGGATCACAGTATAACCTTAGGCTCCTGATGTACCTGCGTTGACCTCTGCATGAGTACTGCAGCATGCTAGGTATCTGGTTCCTGTGTGGGGCATCTTTTGTCCAGTCCATGCACATGGTATTCCTATCACTGTTTTTTTGATGCATGAGGTTGGGGAAGAGAGTACTGGACTATGAGCAGGACTTGCCCTGCGTGGATTTGGAGCACCCACACACAGCCTATGTCTTGCTTTAGCACTGTGTTACATCTCTGAAAGCTCTTTGAGACATTCAACTAGCAGCTTATTTACCTCGAGGAAATCACTTATCTGTGAAATTATGTTTTGCAGTATCTTTTACACACGAGATGGCTTTCGCAGTAAAATGCTTTTGTGAGGTTTATTTCAGTGCAAGGAAAACCCCAAGCCCTATGCTTTTTAAAAGGATGTGAACTTTCCTGTGGAAAACAGCTCTTGTGTAGAAAAACCGCTAGAATGCCTAGGGCTACAGCATGCCCAGAAGGAAGATCCAGCAGTATTTGCTTCCAAGAGGTTGGAATCTACAGATACAAAAAATATATGCATCCATAGCAGTCATGTTTTCCTTTCTACGAATGTAGCATCTGGTTATATTGACAAATACCATACAATTTTAAGTTTATCCCAACCATTCCTAGAAATTAGATTTTTGCTTAAAGTTTTTTGTCTATTTTTATTTTGCAGTACCTTGCATGTAGAAGTTAAGATTGATCTATTAGTTGGCCACTTATCTCACAACTTCTTGCAAATCTCTATTGATGTATACAGGATCAATAACTCTGTTGTAAGCTTCTCTTACCTCTATAGCTCATGCTAATCACTCCATAAATGTGCTGAAGAGGACTTTTCACCCTGCGTCTTGTATATGTCTCCTCTCTGCTTCCGGACTCAGAGTAGGCACATGGCTTACTAATGGATATATAAGATCCTCTGCATAACAATTAAATGCTAAGCATTCAGAAAAAAAACATAAGTACAGGAACCAAGCTTATGTGTTAAGAAAGAGTTCCTTTTAATGAATGCACTGGTCAGCAATTGACTTTTGTATCACTGGAAATGTCTGGTTTCAGAGACATTTTTCAAAGACTCTTAAAAGGATCACAAAAGGACAATTTGGTCAAAATGGGTATGTATATTCTTTAATGTTTGAACTAAAAAGTAAGTAAGAATAAATGTTAGCACTAAGTTTAGAGGACGTATTTATGGTTGAGCCAAGTGATGATATTCAGGCTCTTTGATATGAAGCACATCTCCTGCTGACTTTAGTTAGGAGCTAGGAAGTGAAGACTTTCACTGCCATGGTCTGAACGCATGTGGTTATTCACTCAAGGCCAGAAGCTTGATTTTCTCATGGTCGTACCAGTGTAACTATGAAGAAATCCCACCAAAGGCCTGCAGTGTAAGTAAAACAAATGGTCCCAGGGGGACCCCTCACATAATAAAAAAAGCTTTGTAAATGACCTGTAGATCAGGGACACTATTTCCCTAATCTTGTGTGTGCAAGGCTTTACAAGATCATGTCCATCTCTCCTATAATGAAATCTGCTCATACCAGGCGTGAGGAATCATCTCAGAAGCAGATTGCTCAGCAATTTTCAGCCAAGTGAAAATGATGATGGAATTTGCTTCCAAAAAAAGAAAAAAATAAAATCACTATATGGACTGCAGAAATCTGTTGTGAGTTTTTTAATTCACAGATTTAAAAGAATCCGTTCTCATTTTGCATTTTATCTGTTTCATCAGAATAAAGAGGAATGGGTTCAATGCCGTAATGGAAAGACATAGTTCTATAAACAATCAAGGGATGATTTCATAACATAGTATCTCTGGTATATAAATGGCTATTTGCCACTTACTCCATTTGGCTTTCTGCTCAGAGCATGGGCTTCATGAGAGCTAGTCTAATTGCTACAATAAACAGAATTAAATGGCTTATTGTGTATTTAGACAATTCTTCCCACATCCTGCATTGTTATGCTACAGAATCAGTAATTACAGTGTTGGGCTTGTAAATTCATGGACACATGTTGTGATTATTTTTATTATGCACCTCTTGCAGGGACTCAACCTAAATAAACTTGTTGAAATGGATGCACAAATGCAATTTACTCTGCTTCCCAGCATGCACAGGAGAAAGAGAGGCAGCAGTAGGACCCCAGCAATCAGCTGAAGTCTTTTCCTTGGCATTGGGCAGGCAGTGCAGGGAGTGCAGAGTAAATCACAGCACCTCAGTCACTCCCGACTGCATGACTTCAGGGGTAGAGCAGAGAAAGGGCAGTGATTTTGGAAGCTGAATTGCTGGCAGAGCCTATTAAAACTCAGTACACCACCACTTTTAAGGCTCTTAAGGAGTTGCATGGTCAAATCACAAACACTTCAAAATTGTTTAATTTGAGTTCTGAAAAAATCCAACAGGCTAGTTGTGAATATTTCCTGGCCAATAAAAAGTAAATGAATATATTGTGTGATTGGCAGTCTCTTCCCAAATAAAGCAGCACTCATACTTTCAGTACCACTCATGAATTGCTCGTCTGGGGAGATGATGATATATTAGCTAGACTACCATATGCTTTAAATCAATCTGCGTTTAATAGTTATACACCATAGATTAATAATTGCAGTTCCAATAAAATTTTAATTTACCTCCTCTGATTAAAAGTTAACAAAGTCAGGCAGCTGAGGCCTAGCATTTAATTTTGGAAGGAAAATTTTCTCCAATGTTATAGAAATTTGTAGATAGAAAATTTGTTGATTTGCCAATGAAAATATTGTTTATATGCCATCAAGCCCATATAACTCATATAAACATTGTTCTAGCAAAAGAAGCATATTTAAATTGAGATAAACAAAATTGGAAATGAGTTTTTTCATTACTAAATATGCAGGAAAAAAGTATTGCACATATTTTCAAAGAATTCATATATATATTTAAAATTATCCTATTACAGAACAAATAACTTTTGCTTAAAATAAGACAACAGGTTTATCTTACATTTTCTTCTATGTTTTCTGAATGAACATGGATATGCATTATCTCTCCTTTATCTAATTAAAGTAGTGAATATTAGTTAAATTGTCTTTTCTGTAACATACAAATCCATAACTCTCAAAATTTTAGGACCAAGTCGTTAACCAGATAAATTATCATTAAATCTACTGGCAAATTGTTTTGATTCATTAGAACAACGCTTTCACAATTCTCACTTCTAACAAATCGATGTAATCGCTTTTCCTTACCAGAATATACTTATGAACTTTTTTATTCTTGTGTATTGTGGAATGAAATTTAAAAGACCTGATTTTTTCATTATTTCAAAGTAGAGTAAATTTGTTTTTACAATCTTTATTTTTTTGCTATTGCTGTTTTTATTGAACTGTATTGATTTTAAAACTGTCTGCTGTAAAAAGAAAAGTGCATATTGATTATTAACTGTCCATAAGGCCATCATGGAATTTCAATGTGGACTATGTTGAATCGTGACAATATCTATAAAAAATTATTACAGCTTTTAATGCTTCTATTCACAGCAATGCAAATTGAGAAACTGTCCATGCAGTGGATTTCAATGGCCAATGTTCTCAGTGCAGTATCACTGACATTACGAATGCAACAGAGCAAGATCTTGGAGAGCAAATTTTGACTCAGTGTAAAATGACTTCTCTGTTTTCCTCAAACAGCCGGACTGAATTCTGAAGACAAAGAGCGCATAGGTAGTGCCACGTACAGCACTGTGCACTCAGACCCTGCAGTAGTTTGCTTGAGAGAAACATTTTTACAAACATTATTAAAAAAGAAAATTAAAAAATTAAAGCCACAGCAAACATATCAAACCATTTCCAAAAGAAACCCTTGCATCTTGGATTACAAAATTTACCATGTGCCTTTTTTGTAAACGAAACCAGTAATTTCCTTGCGTGAGCTAGCGTTTGATTCTGGAGTGAAGGCTCTGCTGAATTTGATGGGACAAATGACTTGCTCCCAAAATCTTTTTCATTTAGCACTTCTTGCAGTGGTGTATTTTCTGACAAAATATGAGCGCCTTTCTCTGAATGATCTCTATCTCCATGGAGGGAAGGGCAATCACTTTGTACAAAGCTTCAGGTCTGGACTATCAAAGAATTGCTTTATTTAAAAAATTATTACAGAGGCAGCTGGCCACTGCTTAATTTGAAAATACCTAAGAAACCCTTGAAGCACGGGTGTTTTCTGATCTGTGTAAAGTTCCCTCTGCCTCGCAGATTCCTGCACTTTCACAGATGGTTTGTTTTGAGGATCTCGCCCCAGCAAAGAACAACAGGTATTGAACATTTCACTAATAAAAAAAGTCAACATTAAAAATGGCTAATTGAATGCATACAAAGAAACATAGGCTGTGTAACCTCCTCCATTTCATAGTACAAATATTAATTATAGGAAAGACTGAAATTTACCCAGCAGCATATACAGCAGTGACTATACTGGATCTATCTGACAGTGAAGATTACAATACCAATCATCAGGTCTTCTCCATCCTGACAATGCCATTTACAACAGTAACTCTTCAGTTCTGCTTCGCTCTCCTAAAATGGATGGAAAAGTTATAGCAAATTGTTTCTTATGGAATCACCTGGTGTCTTTACAAGCCACTTACAGTTGAAGCAGGATCCACGGTGTATAGAGTATTCTAAAAGTACCCATGTAGGCTTTCATATGGCATTACACTGCAAAACAAACCCATAATGTGTGAAAACCAGTTTTATATCAACCTGCAGAAGCCAGTTGATAAAATTCATGGACCAATTCTTAAAATCTAAGCTATAAAGAGAATGAAATGTATTAAAAGATTTGAGGTTTATAAAAAGTAACCTGTTGATATCATATTTTTACTTTACAAAAATATTGAAATAATTAATGAGTTTTTCACTCTGCACCAGCTTTAAAAAAAATACTATCAAATTTTGACTTGCACCTTTAATGCATTTGAAAGCACCATCAGGGGATACTTTTAACATAAAGGAGGATACCACTAGAGCAGATTTAGGGAGGTATTTAAAACCCAGAAGCTTGCAGCAAAAGCACTCTATTACGAGAGATTCAACCTAATTTTTAGAGATATCTGGACACAAGTCTTGAACAGGCAGAAGAAGTCTTCCACATAACTTGCTTAGATTATACTTCAGTGAATATACTTACTAAGAGGTGGCTGAAAGCCTTTTAAAGACATCACTTTTACCTTGGGTAAGAAAATCAGAGCTGTCTCTACAAGTTGAGAACTTGATTGGTCTTTCCTGCTTCTCGCTCTGGTAGGGCTTGTGCCACTTGTTACCTGTCCCTCAGGCAATAGCAACTTTGCAGTTATACAATGTTTGGCACTAGAAGGGTATGGCATGTCACAGTCTCTTGTCACCCCTGCATACATTCACACACTGAATCATGCATTCTCAGTCCTGAAACAGAGAAGTTTCAGTGTGTTCAACTGTTTGTTGTTTCTTCTGATATATCTGAATGGGGTCCTCCAAAAAGTGTAGAATACAAAAACTATACTTCCCTGTTCTTTTACATATATTTATATTACTTTTGTTTTTTTGCAAATTGAACACTGAATCATGATTATCATTTAATTTACATCACTACGTGCTAGAGCTCCTTATTTCTCCTGAAAACCAGAAGTGAGCTGCATAGGATTTCTGTTGTAAGTACATCAAGAACTTGAATTGCATCTAAAAAGACTTTGAAATTCCACAGAAAACAAATAGTTCTGGTAGCATTAATGCTTATGACCTAATTAATCAGAATTTAGTTATTTTGCATTGACAGCCTTACAAACATGACTATGTATTTTTTAATTAAGAACTATTTGCATATCTATTCTAACCTGAATGGTTGATTTATGGGAGTGTAGAAGATTAATATGTTCCTGTTTTCTCCCTAGAAAGCAGTTTTCATAACAGCAACACTGTGTGCTACACGTTTGTTATTTTTGAAAAGGTTTTTGTTTGTTTTTGCTGTTGATTATGAAAATGTCAATCATTCTTTTCTAACATAAAATGCACTACTGGCTAAAGCTGAAAGCTCCGGTCAGAACCTTCCTACTGGGCTGATTATAAGTACTGTGCAGTCAGAGTTTCATAGCAGCATGGAGTCGTGGGTGAGCTTCCCCAGCTGAAGTAACTGATCTGTATGTGTGGGTCAGGTTTGGGGTTTTTTTGAGGCTTTCAGGTGATGCTGCTGTATCAGTGTCCTGCAGACAGACTGCACACAGTGGATCAAATGATAATCATGATGATAGCCAGACTAAGAACACTACAGCTTGCTGCTCTACTTATAGTATGCAGTTTAGTTATTCCTACAGCCCTACAGTCAACCCTTCATTTGGACTGTAATGTCGTATCTTCTTCGAGCTGTGTTTTTGTTTGCTTACAATGTGGTTTCGTATTCCAAGCGCTCCTGGATAAGGGCATCATCTTTATATTGTAGCCGTGGAGGAGCAGGGGAACATTCAAATGCTAAGATTGCCTTCCTCAGGCTCCTGTCCAACACGTGTCTCTCCCACGCTGGGTACCTGTTCCTGAACAGATCGATTTTAATGACAGACTCCTCAATCCTTGGTGGCCGGGATGAAGGTGTGGAAGGTGCGGTGGGTCTCACCTGAAACACAGGCACACACCCATCCCTCTCTGCGAATTTCTGATCCCGCTCACTCGTGACACTCCGGTTGTTGGAGATGGACCGCAGAGTGTTTGTGGCCACTTCTGAGGGTAGGGTGAAGGCAGTGGCAGGGTCCTCACAAGCACAGCTTGGTGACTGCCCAAACCTTGGTCCATTGGGGTGAAAGAAGGCATAGTACATTAGCATAAAAACAATGCCTGTTAAAAAGCTGCTGAACACTACACACAGTGCTGGTATGGCAAATGCATCAGAGATCGGTGGGGCCTTGTACAGATACCAGAGAGCACTCAAGGCGGTGTTTTCTAAAAGGATCACAAAATAGTAAATGAAAAGCCTACAGCGTGTCCTTCCTTCCTTGACATTGAACCAGCTGAATATATAGATTATCCCAACAACCATGTCGAAAACTATCTCCTCCCATTTAGTGATGCAAAACTCTGTCTCGCAGTGGACGATCCAGAAGGTCATGATGCACCAGTGCAGCACGATGAAGATCCCAAAGTACAGCTGGAAAACCGAGGCAAACAGAGCAAAAGTAATGACCCTTGCTGCAATTGTGAAGAAATGCCAGCAAAACTGGATTATAACAGCCATATAACTGATGGGTTTCTTGTCATCACGGGAGTCACGGAGGGCCTTTTGATAAGAAGCCAAAGCCCAAGCCAGGGATACAAGAGATGCTGCAGCAGTAAGACCTAGGAAGAAACAGGATATGTAGTTAAGACATAATTAGTATATCAGCACTTGGCTGAAATCAGTGAGATCCTCGCTGCTTTAGATGTGTACTTTAACACTGACATCATACAATCTCTTCCTGCTCCTTTAGTTCAGCCAGCATGGATAAATGGATCTTTACTGCGGAGATTTCAGTGTCCTGCAATGTTGGATGATCACAAACAAGCGTGGCTATTGAACTACACTCTGCAAATACTTCTCTTGCAATTTCATGTTTGAAACAAATTAATTAAGTCACAACTTTGAACAAGTTGGAAGAGGTTTCTGTCAGCTGTGTGATTTAACAGGATCTACTGTAGTTATTGCCTTAAAGAATAAATATGAATTTTCATTTGGATAAGTCATTAAAAAGGCCTTACTAACTGTCTTACTCTTGCTGATGGAAAAAATATTGCCCGTTTTGATATTTCCACCACATTTACGCAGAATTTTAATAAGTTGAAAATGTCAAACCTTTGTTTTTAGAGCTGGAAATGAAATTAATTTTAGAAATGTAGGAATTTTCTACTGAGTTAAAATTCTGAGTACAGATGCTCCTGTTATGTTCATATAACCGTTCTATCTCCCATATATCACGGAATTGCCTATTTATAAGGCCCTGAGCTATAATATTTCTGGAAAACCTGACAAATATTTTTCATAAAAAGAATTCAATATAAAATTATTTCTCATGAGATTTTCAAATGTTACTTTTGTGAAAATAATTCCTATTCACTTGGAATCACAAAAAACAAAACATTTTTTTATATAAAAACCTTTATATGCTTATTTTAAATGTGTATTGCTCTTTTTTCCTCAAGGGAGTTTGATTGTTGGTAGGTAAACTGAAAAGAAAAGTTGTTTTGCAACTGAATGTGATTTTTAAACTAACTTCTTTCTTCCATCACTACCAGAAAGCTACCTTCCGTTCCCATTTAAGAAGTGATACAGCTCGGCATGATTATTCACATGCTTAACACTCACACAGCATTCTGTTAGAATGATAATTTTTCTTTACTAGAAGATTAATTTTTCTTTACTTATAGTTCATATGAAGCTGCTTTCAATAGAAATGGGAATTCAACTGAAATGCAAAACCCCAGCCTTTCAAGTGCATTTATTATTTAAATACGATTGCAACAAATATGTTCTATACGGAAGAAAAATGTATCAAACATTTTATACTTAAAATTAGTTTATTACCAAAGCAAATTTTATATACAGTTAATGAATGAATTCACAAATCTCCGCATACCAGACTGCAAATTTATTCACAGACCATGTAAAGACAATGAAGCTCCGGCTTACTCTATTTCTAAGCAGTTCCTTAACTTTGAGCTACTTATTGAAAGAAATCAAAGTGAAATGAAGAAACCCTTTTATTTTTGTCTGCTTTTGTCTGCTGTTAAAAGCTGTTTATTCATTTCAACAACCTTTGGTCTTGATGCATAGACAATATTTTTTCTCCCTGCTCAATAGCATTCTTTAGAACTCAATCATCAAGGATATATTACTTAAATATTACAATTATAAGTTGTTATTAGAGAGTGGTAAATTTAAGCCTAAATACATGTTGCTATCCACTTTTGGAAAAAAAAAAAGTTTATTTAAAACAGAAAAAAGTAGGTTATGGAAATAACACCTGGTGCTGAAGGAAATAAAATCTTTTTAAGCAATCCACCTGGCTTAACACACTAAGATTTTGCTCGGTAAGTAGGACAGAGGGATTCATTGCTTTCCTGAGGGACTATGTTTGCTAGTGTTTCTCCCTCAGTCAATGCCAGGGTCCTAATTGTTGTGAGCTCCCATAAATCCATTAATTGAAACCCACTTTGTTTTAAAAATAAAAATAATAATAAAAAAAACAGCAGAAAAAGAGTGCAAACTTAAAATTCCAGGGAGATCTTTTAATAAAACTTCATAATTTTTCTTCCCACACAGACTCTTGGATGCCAGATCACCAACATTACTTTTGGAATCCTCCTTTATGGGGAGAATAAACTATCAGCAATAAAGGCAGGAAGGAAACAAGGTATAAATTGTTATTTTCATTTCTGACATATTTGCTTTTCACATTTGGCTGCCTTTCAGCGACCCTTATCTTGGAGACAACACTAAAGTCTGAAAATGTAAGTTCTCATTTTCCTGTAGGAATGTTTTAAGTATTGAAAAAACACAGTTCATTTCCTTTATAAAATGAAATGTTTGGAAAGGTATGTGAATAGGATAACAGATAAGAGAATCTTTTAATAAAAATGAGCCACTCTGAAAAGCAGCTCAAAACCAGCACAAGCTGCACAGGAAAGAATAATGTGAGAGAGAAATCCACATTTTTCTTTGCAAATCTAACAATAATGACCTCACACACTTCCCCAGAGGTTTGTAGAGATGCAATCAGTTTTGCATTAGGAGGTGTAAAATCATTCGATAACACACTCAGAATGTTCCAAATAAAATGTAAAAATTCATAAGGATTTCCAGTCTTCTAATGCTAATTAATTCATAATCACTGTCTGGGACAGAAAAAAAGCAAGTACAATAGCAACATAATTCTGTTATTTAAATAGTCATTAATAGGGAATCATCCTTTGCTTTTACAGAACAACCCAGGGATACTGGCATACAAGACAGAAAAGGAGACAAGAGAATGTATAAAAGGAAAGAACTGCCAGTTTAAGTATTTTGTATCTACTCCTGTGGTATTGGCAATGGTGTTAGTGATATAGAATTAAGATAAGGCTACATGCTTCATTGGCACCATCCATTTTTCTTTATTGATTAGACCCAGCACTAAAGAATTATTGAAAGTATAATTTGCAATGAGAACAATAATGTAAAGGTGATGCGATTGGCAGTTTGCTAATAAATGTCACTATATAAATAACTGACTGGAATGGTTAGAGATAAAGTGGATTATTGTAGCACTGAATGGATAATTCATTAATCAGAACACACTGATGCATTTACTCAGTATGTGCTCATATAAACCTCTTTATCCCTATTTAAGAAGAACTAAAATAAATTTTTTACTATCAATCCAAAACTTTAAATTTGGTAACACAGCGCTAGCAAAAAAGGATGTCCTGTAGACCTAATGGAAACGAAATCACTTGTAACAAAGCAGATGGTTTAATTTCTTAAATTGGGAAGTCTTATTTACCATTCAGAAATGAACAGAGAAGATTGGACTGTGATCTGCTCATGAAGAACAAGATTTCTCACTTGCTCAGCTGCAGCCTCCGCACTCTCTTCTGATGCTGCAGCAGCTTTCTGGTCTGTTTGAAAGTCTTGCATATCAGAGGCTTGTATTTAGGGTCTTGATCTAGGAAATTAGGATTAACTAGCATTCTCAGCTAATATATACTCAAGAAATTGTGTGTTCATCTATTAGAGGCTGTTAAAAGTCCAGGAAAGCAGAAATTCTGTAAATGAATGTTCCTGTTTCCTTCTTTTCTAAAGCTGAACACTCAATTTATTTTTTTCCCGCAGTATATGATTTAGTCTCTGCAGCTCTGTCCTTAAGAGGAAAGAAATACAGGCTTTGCACAGGAAAAGATCACTTCACATATTGCAACAGACAAACAATGCCTTTGTTTGCTTCTAAAATGGACACCTGAAAAGCTCTTAAATGGGAATTAGTGGGGAGCATACTGACTCTCTTCTAGCCTTTGTAGCTTAGCCCACCGACAACAGTCTCAATAATGAGACTAGCTAATAATGCAGTGTACCAGGACAACTTCCTGTTGGGAATGAATTAGAATCTATTTTGAGTGAAAAAGACAATAGTATGATCTTTTTGCTCTTGATCAATTGCTCTTTTATTCTCTTAATAGTTTCATTACTTAATTATATTATTTGTATAAAAGAATGACAACTTTGTATCTACAGACAAGTTTCAGATGTTCTTAAGGAAGTGCACATCCTGTCTGAAAACAAAGAACAGAATAGCCTTGATTAAATTACACTTTTAACTTCTTTCCTTGAAATGATTTATTTATCCATATATAAAAGATGTACTTGCATTTTATAAAGGTTCTCCCAATTTATCTAACTTTGAGGAAAGCAATTCAATGTGTAAGCAGCACATGTGATTTACTAGTTTGTATTTTTCTCCCTCTCCCACAATATAATCTTTAGACTGAAATGTAACTGAAAAAAGTATAGGTCTCACTGTCACACTAATTTTATCTTACTCCTGATTTGTACTTGAATGACTGAAGGCATATTCAGGTCCATAAACTACTTCTTTTCTAATCACATAGAGCAACCACAGTACATCTCAGGTCAGCTGGGAATCCTAAAATCAAATGAACTGATCAGAGAAAGTGCTTCTTGACATTCAACTCGATTTCAAAATTCAAACTCCTGCCAAGGTTTCTGCACTGCTTCATCCTCCTTTTAAAACTTGCACTCATTCACCATTTCCAGGAAAAAAAATTATGTAAAAGCAGGAATACCAAAGGCAGCAGGATTTCTGGGCATGACAACATTGCCTGGGATCTGCGACTATGAAACATCTTTTAAGGAAGCCTATTTTTATGAGTTTCCTACCCAGCTGGAGAAGTGACATTATGTGCATCCAAGCTTCCAGATGTTTTTCTGAACCAAGGATCTCTAACATTTATAGTCACCTTCAAGGTCTTAATCCTGTAGGAAACAGTATATCATGACTGCATCCCTCCAGCTTCAGAAAATGGCTTGCTATATTTACACAGCTTTTGCCATGCTGCTCTGCAAGTATAGCCACAAACCTGGCATTCATGTGGAGGCCTTGCATGCAAATTGACAACAGACTCTGAGTTTCTTCGCTAATATTTTGTTCTCATACACTAGTATGGCAGTGTATGACATGGTATACATACTGTGTTCAACATATGGTTTAGTACCTAGGATGGTTTACATGCTTCAGGGGCAGCTTTGATCATACCAGGGACCGTGTTTCAGGGTTCTCAGTATGTATTTCATGTGCATGGGTGTCATTCCCTGACCAACACTGTGAGATGAAAGCTAAAGATGAAGTTTGCTTTTTTATATTTTCCTATTATTCTGGAGGGATAACAATATAGACTCTTGCCATCACCTGGGTTATTTCTCCATAAACATGGTACAAAGAGAATTCTATTACTTTCCCACAACAGCTAGTTCGTCTTCTATTAGCGGACCTAAATCGCAGTCAGATTTACTTTGCAATTGAAACAAGCTGCTTAAGGTCAGAAAGGGATTTTTCTTAGGTGCCACTAGATCTGATCATGCCTAGACAGAAATGGCACCTTACTGAAATATGCCACTTGTGCAGTTTTAGACTTGGACTGGTTTAGGTTTAGACTGCTCACTGCCCACAGACATCAGAGTGCCAGTGTCTAAGGGTGAGTTTCTGGTAGTTTGTGTTTCCAGTGTTTGCCACAGGCTGCATTCATGACTGGGGATATTCAGAGCAATATAGATGGTTTCATGAGCTCATCTGCTTAACTTTCTCACTGTGTACTGGGCTGGGGTAACACAGTGTAACAGATGACAGGAAGTCTTCCTTGCTGAAATGTAAGTCAGATTTATGCCTGATATTACTTCCCCTATGCGTTACATAATGCGTAGTGAACATGTTAGCATATATAGGAATAATTTCTCCCATGATTCCTTTCAGCTGCTTCCTATAGACCGTTTTGGTGAGATGACTTCCAGCTGTTTCTTTCAGTTGGATTGCTATAACAGCTTAACATTGCGCTGGAAGTCTAGAAACATTATATGTATTAAATATTACTGCCAACTTTACTTATTTTACCTACTCCTAATTTTTTTTTTTCCAGCAGAGGCTTGGATTCTGTGCAGAGGACCAAAGTCAACTGACAAAAGGATGGCTTATTACACATCTTTAGCAGATTCTTAGAGTGTGTACCAGATACCTGCCTAATGGTTTACCTTGTGCTGCACTCAAGGTCATATTCACCTCAGCAAAACTGTTATATGCACCGTTGAGATGCTTCTGCTGAGCAGCAATCCTGTTCATAGCTTTAAACAGAACTACAGCTGAAACATGGTCATGATTTTATTTCAAGAAGAGTTCCCATTTGCATCTTCCCTAAGTCCAAACTAATTTTGTTGTTAGTATCTCAGGAGTTCTTTTGGAAAACATGAATAAAATCTATTAAAGTCAACTTAGCATGCAGGAGCCACAAGGACCATGAAAGTTGTATCTCTGCTGTCTTCCAAGAGACCACAGACAGTAATTCAGACATCTCTTTCTTCACAGACAGCTCGTGGTGAAAGGGTTTTGGGGCAAAATAACTAAAAGCTCTGCTACCTTCTCATCAGTCTGTAGAAGTAATTGACTAAGATACTTGAACTGAAGTCCCACTGCCAAAATATACTACCTAGGGCCATTCACAAGAGGACTGAGCATCCTGGATGAGCTCTTCTCCCTCACAAGTATATTTTCCTAATATTTATTAGTTTCTTGTGCTAACAAATATGTGTTATAACTTCCAATTCAGGAGTCCATATTAGCTACTAATAAAGTCCAGTCCTTCATAGGTAGTGACAACCACCAGATACTTGTGTATATCATGCAGTTGTATACTACCAGGCTTGGCAAGGCAGCATGAGATCATTTTGCCTGCTAGGAAGCTAAACATAGACTTCTGTACTTTCACAGCTAGACTCCTTGTCTGTTAGGTAATTTGGTATCTTTATATTCCAGGGAAGTATGTACAGCATAAACATATCCACTGACTCCAGGCTTATTTCCATGATTTCCACGTTTCTTCTTAGGCAAAAAGTGCTTTTGATGTCTTGCTATATTTACACAGCTTTTGCCATGCTGCTCTGCAAGTACAGCCACAAACCTTTGCTGCAAGTAGAATCAAGGGATTATGAAGAGACTGCAGCAAGCCCAAGCAGAACAAAACCCCTGGCATTAGCACTTGAGGGAAAAGAACACTGTGATAACGTAAGGCTAAGCTAACAATAGGGCACCATCCAAGGGAGAAGGCTCCACCTGCACTGCTTGGATCAATGCACCAGACATACAGACACCTTCCATAATGTCAACAGCAGAAGCAATAGCACTTCTCCTGGATACCCAACAGAAGAAAAAGATGCAGTTTACCAGACATATAAAAAATCTCATTGAAACATAAATATTGAGGAAATGCCTTTCTTTTGACTCACATTTCTGTGATTTTGCCTTTATTTTTCTGAAAATTCGAAGGAAAAAAGAAGCTTATAAAAGGTGGAAGCAAGGGCAGGCAGCCTGGGAAGAATACAGGGATGTTGTCCGGGAACCTAGGGACCAGGGGACCTAAGGTCCACTTAGAATTAAGCTTGGCTAGGGATGTTAAGGATAACAGGAAGGGATTCTGTAGGGATATTGCAAATAAAAGGCAGACTAGGGACAACGTGGGCCCTCTCCAGAAGCTACTGGAAGAACTGGCTACCCTGGATTTGGAGAAGGCTGAGGTTCTTAATGAATTCTTTGCCTCAGTCTTCACCGGCAAATGCTCTGACCACACCAACCAAGTCTTGGAAGGCAGACGCAAGGACTGTGAGAATGAAGACCCTGGGCCCACTGTAGGAGAGGATCTGGTTTGACATCATCTTAGGAACCTGAATGCATACAAGTCCATGGGACCTGATGAAATCCATCAGCAGGCCCTAAAGGAGCTGGTGAATGAAGTTGCTAAGCCACTGTCCACCATATTTGAAAAATCATGGCAGTCAGGTAAAGTTCACAATGACTGGAAAAAGGGTAATATAACCCCTATTTTCAAGACGGGGAAAATGGATGAGGGGGGGAACTACAGAGCAGTCAGCCTCACCTCTGTGCCTGGCAAAATCTTGGAGCAGATTCTCCTGGAAAGCATGCTGA
>JANRGW010010476.1:0-15813 GCA_024733675.1 Psilopsiagon aymara
GGATTTCCCCTTAGTGAAGCCATGCTGGCTGTCACCAAGCACCTTGTTGTTTTACATGTGCCTCAGCATGCCTTCCATGAGAATCTGCTCCAAGATTTTGCCAGGCACAGAGGTGAGGCTGACTGGTTTGTAGTTCCCTGACTCATCTATTTTCCCCTTCTTGAAAATGAGGGTTATATTTCCCTTTTTCCAGTCTTTGGGAATTTCACCTGACTGCCATGATTTTTCAAATATGATGGACAGTGGCTTAGCAACTTCATTCGCCAGCTCCTTCAGGAGCAGCAGATGGATTTTATCAGGTCCCATGGACTTGTGCGTGTTCAGGTTCTTAAGATGGTCTCAAACCTCATCCTCAGCTAGAAGGGGCCCAGGGTCTTCCTTCTCTCTCTTCCAAGACTTGGGTGTTATAGTCAGAGCATTTGCCAGTGAAGACCGAGCCAAAAAAGTCATTAAGAACCACAGCCTTCTCCAAATCCAGGGTTGCCAGTTCTCCCATTTCCTTCTGGAAATGGACAACATTATTCCTAGTCTGTGTTTTGTTTGTAACACACCAGCCCTTCCTGTTATCTTTGCCATCCCTGGCCAGACTCAACTCTAACTGGGCCTTAGCTTTCCTGACTTGATCCCTAGCTTCCTGGACAGTATCTCTGTATTCTTCCCAGGCTATAACAGGAACAAGCCAGATAACAACACAAGTGTTCAAAAAAAAAAAAAAAAATCAGTCACAAAGTCCTACATTTCGCATTCATCAGGACAGATGTTTTAGCTACAAATTCAGATTTCCAGGGCTTTGTTTTTGCTTTCTCACCCTCCAGTCTGCCATTCCTCCCTTCTGAGGGGAGACTGGAATGATGGCAGTGAGATGTTGTTTGGGAGGGGCAGGGGCCTCTTCCGTGGTACAGGGGCCAAGGAGTGCACCGGCTGTGAATGCCAGTGAGGGACAAGGCCTGGACGAGGCTCCCTGCAGTGCACAAGGTCCCTGCCCGTACTGACCGCGGATGTCCACAGCTGACAAAACAAGCTGCCAGGCTGCTACCCTCGGAGTCTCACTCAACGGGATAGGAAGCACTGTCAATCAAAGCACACACACGTACAGTGGGAAACATGATCACTGATGGAGCAGCTTCAGTGTTTGATGGGTGCTTGTCAGTTGTTTCTGACTTCTCAGGCAAGTGGATGTGACCAAGGGAGTTACCTGCATCATCAGCATGTGCTGGTACTCCGTGTGCCTGCTCAAATACAAGGAGCATGTTTGCCCATTTAATTTCACTTTCTGCCTTTTTATTTTCCTTTTTTTAATTTCTTTATTTTATTATTTCTTTTTTTATTATTTTACAGAAGGAGCTTCCCACAGACGTCAGGCGATGACATGGGTGTCTCTGCTGATGATGGTTTCAAACCATGTGTGATTCATTTGACATCTCTTTTCTTTCCTCTTTTATATTTTCTTTTTCCTGTTTCCAAAGTGACTGTCTGGAAGTGAATGTTTTCATGGCAATCTTTATTAATGACTTCAAAGTAATCCATTTCCTTCTCAAAGCCACATGGCAGGACTTGTAAAAATATCTTCACTTATTATTTTGGAGCAGGTTTGGAGGAATTCAGCTACAGGTCTTAGTTATTTACCTGAATAATGTATAGGCTCCAGACAATAAAATAAAATTAATTATCTCTGGCAGAACAGCTCAGTCAAAGGGTCCTTGAGTCATTCGGTCACTTAGCATAATTCCAGCATACATGTTATATGTTATACCTCCATGAAAAAATGACTCAAAGGAATATTTTGCAACCAAGTACATCCAAAATCTTGGTTTGCAATTCTGGACCTCAGTCTGAAGATGAGAATAGCAAAGGAGTTAAAGGATGGCCCTATTTCGGAACAGTCTTGAGACACTGAACCAGCTATCTTTCTTACTTTAGTTGCTTGTGGCTCCATAAGTTAAAAAGATATACACAGTCCTAGCACCTGCATTATGAGGGAAAGGAAGTGGTTGCATTTAGCTTGTAGTTTAGCTAGTCCCTATCGTCCTAAACTTTGGGTCTAAAAGTCCTTGGGAAACTTTGCTAGGAAATAGCTATATGCCTGTTAAATTATTATTTTTTGGTGTACTTTCTCACAGTCATTCTGATTACTACACTTGATAAAACTAATGACTTCTCAGATTTAGAGTTTTCCAGATTAGTTATTGTCAGACTAGTTGGGAATACTCTTCATTTTATGCAGCATGAACATATCCTAGAATCCTAAAATAAATATTAATTTCCCTTTAGAAAATCCTCTCTCCCAGCCTTCCCAAGCAACAGGTTGCTTTCCAATAATAACAGCGATTGGTAAGGAAAATTGTAGCTCCTGACTAAGGTAAAGTTTGCCAAGATTGGATCTAGAGCATTTCTGACAATTTATAAATTGTTTCCCAGTGTAGACCAATACTGTTATGTTATAATCTGCTATATAAAACAAGGCCAGAAAATGGAGCTAATCATTATCTTTTCAGTGGAGAATAATGCTTCTTTACTAAACAGTAAAATCCCATCTAATTCTTAAGCTTTTGTAACTCATCCACTGGTTTATCAAATGCTTAAAATGAGTCATTAATGAAAATCCTACATCTTAGCAAAGTTGCTTAAAGCTATTAGCTGTTCTTGTGAAGCTGTAAGTGAATACTGCTCTCCATTGCACACAATATGTGGTTAATTATACTTGTAGGAATATCTGCCAGAGATGTTTCTTCCCAGAAGTCCCCATCTTCTCCAATGAGAGTCATTTGATGAAGTCTTTTGTGAAACAGTATTACCCCTGCTCTGTGTCTTGAGATGGCTGTTTGGTGAGTCTGAGCAGGAAGAGAGAAGAATAGGCAGATGTATTTGAAGAACAAACGGAGAGAGAGAAAAAAATAATGTGTAGTTTCTTAACTGTAGGCCAAGCTGGGAATAGAGCATGAGAGACTGGGAGATTAATAATGTACTGCAAGACCATTTCAGAGATGCTACTAAATAGAGAAGTTAAAAGAGAAATTTAATTGGAACCTTCTGGCTGGTTTATACATTTACGTACACAATGACAGCCTTTAAAGCACAATCTATTACGTTTTAGACATCCAGCTAGATAAAACAGTAGAGTTCCAAACACATACTTTTTAAACCTGTAACTCCACTCTGGCATCATGGCTTTGGCTTGTATCTAGAGTGATGAAAATTGTGCGTCTCAAGATGAGCATACCTTATTTCTTCTAGGAGCAGAAACAGCAACCATGCCCTAGGAAACTGTGTAAACAGTTTCGTCCTTATAGAAAAGGAAAAGATTCATATCATGTTTATTTCAATACATTAAATGATGATGTCCAGAGCCTTCCTTCTTTCTGTACCTGACACCTTCATTCCGCACTTTTACTCTTTAGAGTAAAATCCTACTGAGCTGAAAGAGAAAGCTTTCTTCTTGTAGAGTTTCTTTCTAGGATTGCTTCAAAACCAAGACATGCATCTTTGCACTGGTTATAGCTGACTAAAATTTCAACCCTTCCTTAAAAAATGCAGGGAGTGAGAAGATGAAATTTCTTTTGAAATGAAAACTGAGATTGAGATATAACCGTATGAAGCCAGGAATTTAGACTGTAGGCTAGGCATAAAGTACCTATGCTTTAATCAGGCCTATCCCTAAGCCTATTTTATAACCATTTTATCCTGGTTCTTTGATGAGACAATTTCAGCATTTCACTCACATTAAGTGTTGATTTACACTTAGAGAAGTTAAGAGTTGGCACTGAGAAATAGTAATAGTGTGATTGAATAAGAGTGGGTAGTTCATTTACACATGTTGGTACCTTGCATGTGTGACTGATGATTTTGCTTCCTGAAAAGGGGGGAGGACACAGTTAATGTTTCCATGCCCTTTTCTTCTCTCATAAAACCAATACAGGCTTCTCCAAAGGGTGGTTTGATGATCTGGCAGCGTGGTAGCTCCGCTGCTTTGAGAGGTGTGATCTATCTGGGACCCTTCCTTACTCAACAGCGTGGTTCAAACAGACAGGTTTGCAAGAAGAGCTGCAAAACCAGCATCCAGTTTCTCCCATTCAAGAATGTAAGGGGATGAGTGGGCACCCCTGTTGCTTTCTCCTTCACTGCAAAGGGCTCTCAGAGAAAAGAAAACCCCTCTACAAGTGAAAGTGATCAAGTTTACCAGGCTAAGAGTTTCACATGGGCTGCACAACTCAGAATCAGCATTGCAGTAGGGTAAAGTGACCATTCTTTCTTCCTTGACTGACTCCTGCAGTAGTTAGGAAATTGATAAGGAAGAAGCAGGTGCTGCCAGGTGGACACAAATAGTATATAGATAAGCATTGTAGAAAAGCTTCACCATGGCAGACATCCAGTACCCAGAAACTGGGATCAGAGTTCTTTGTGTGCTCTTTTTTCAAGCAAGAAACCCAAATGCTTTTTGGTAACAAACCCAAATATCTTCTCTACGTGACTGATCCCCTTGTGAATCTTGATTTGTTGATATGTTTTTTTATTGTACTGCTTTTCCTGTAGATCTTGTTTGTGAAAGACAGGTAGGTCCTGCTTGACTAACCTGATCTCCTGCAACAAGGTGCCCCTCTGAGTGGATGAGGGAAATGCTGTGGATGTTGTCAACCTAGACATTATTAAAGCCTTTGACACCATTTCCCACAGCATTCACTTGGAGAAACTGGTTGCTTCTAGCTTGGACAGGTATTGCCTTCACTTGATGAAAAGCTGTCTGGATAGCTAGGCCCAACGAGTGGTGGCGAATGGAGTTAAATCCAGCTGCAGGCTGGTCACAAGTGGTATTCCCCAGTACTTAGGGTTGGGGCCAGTTCTATTTAATCTTTATCAATGATCTGGATGAGGCAATCTGAGTGCACCCTCAGTAAAGTTGCAGATGACACCAAAATGGTCATCAAGCATTGGAACAGGCTGCTCAGGGAAGTGATTTAGTCACCGTTCCCAGAGATATTTAAAAGACATGCAGATGTGGCACTTAGGGACATGGTTCAGAGGTGGACTTGGCAGTGATAGGTTAGTAGTTGGACTTGATGATCTTAAAGGTCTTTTCAAACCTAAATGATTCTGTGAATCTATATGCATCTTTTAAGGGGTGCACATCTGCAAAAGTACTACAACGCAGGTATTTCTGAAAGTCAGTGGCATTTCTTACTCTTATTAGTACTTCATTAAAAAAGAAATTTAATGGAATAAAGCATCAAAGTGTTCAGAATATCCCTGCACATATATCAACATACCAAACAACTTTCCAATGTTGTTAACTGCAGAAAAATAATTGCAGAGATTTACCAACTCTATACACTTCAAAACAGGTCACTTAAAATCCCTCATTCCTTTGATCAAATACATGGAAAATATGCTTTAGTGCATTGACAGTCTGAAATAATCATGCTTTGGTCATTCTAATGTACAGCTAACATTCAAAATCACATACAGATTTTTGAGATAAAACAACTTTCTTCTTTATTCTTTTTCTTTTTCTGTTGCATTTCATTGTGCTAAAGCAAAAGTTCAGCTCCTTTGCAAATTTGTAGGTAAGGTCTTCATACTTAACACTCAGAAATTGTTTTGCTTCTGATATCATTGTCCTCCATTGTGATCAGCATTGTATCAAGGTTACCTTGATGAATCTGGATGTACAAGTGCATATATAAGCCTTTCATTCAGGCATCTATTTTGTTACTTTCTATATGGTGCGGGGTATCCTACAAAAACTAGTTATTGTGGAGGAAGTAGTTATTTAGTAAGAGGAAGCAATGTCCTACAGCGCTTGCACACCCCAAACTGTTTTTATTTCACAGGAATATTACAGTATAAGCCATTATTTTCCACTGTGCCTTACTGTTGCCAGTTAATGTAATCTCACTGCACATCTATAACGTTCTCAATTATTATTATTAGCACAATTTCTGATGCAGAAAAACAGACCTTGAACATCTGTGCAATTTGTTCAAAGACTTACCTCAGCTAAATGAGAAAGCAATGAAGAACATCCAGATCTATCGTTAACCACATGACAATCCTGCCAGACCTAAAAAGACATATTGAATTCTACTTAATCACTTCTTGGAGCATGATAAAACACTCACCAATAAACTTTGATGAAATAGACACTTAAAAATATTAACGATTGGCCACTACCATTACTTTCTAAGTAATTAATTGCATTATAAAAATAGAATTGTCCTTGCCATCTGCTATATGGATTTCTGTATGTATCATGCCCACATTTCTTTGCTAAGGCATTTCTATGAGCATGTCACTTCTAAAGAATTTGATATTCTGAGCAATAAACAAGTAATTTCTATCTTAAAACATTTCGTTCATGTTAACTTTTTGTTTTAAAAAATGTTGGATGCCAACACATATTGGCTTAACAGTTATAGTAAACTGTTGAACTATTCTTATTATTCCCAGTAAATGAATTGATTAAATCATTTATTCTGAGCACATTAGTCGTCCTGCAAACTTTCCACTGGTCTTTGGTGGAGCCTGCATTTGTATGAACACAAGTTTTATACACAAATCATTTTTATGGGTCTTTCAGCACCCTGTCAGTTTTGTGCAAAATCAATAGAATGTGCACACATCAAACCTCATTTAGATGTGAAAATAGCTTTCATACCAATGATGAGAGGCTATTTTGGAAAACACAGAGGTTGTTCTTTTCCTTCTCGAGTCAAATTTGCCTTCTGAGAACACCTAGGCAGGGCTATGAATTGACTCCAAAAGTATCCCATGTTACTCTCTTTTTACAATGTGTGTCTGTATTTATCTATTTTTTATACAATGCTTTTCAATATGCATAAATATATGTATATATGTCTTGATCAGATAGTGCTGTAGTATTTAAAAATGTTCTTTGCATTTCTGAAAACTTTAACTTGTTCTTTACATTATACATTGTCATTGTACTACCTGCATTATTGGTGAATGTCAGTAAACAAACTTTAGTGACTGTAGAGGGTCTGCGTATTGTAAACACAACAGTCAAGTAGCATTTTATTTCTAATTTGTATTTGTGGAACGTTACATCAACATGAAATAATATGCCCAGTATTATGAATTTTGAGAATGGGTTTCTTGCCTATAACAAGAACAATAGATCCACTCTTGTGCTTCGTTAAGTTTGTTTCTGAACAGGGAATACTACTGATACTTAGAAAATTGTAGTGTATAATGGAATTTGCTTTAATTTTTCATCTTTCTTCTTAGAAATATTTAGAAACTCAGTTAAAATCTGTTAGAGTGTTAAAGTTGGAAAGTGGAGAAAATAAAATTTGGAAGGACAAAGCTGGAAGTAGTGAACACTATCTTAGCATTCTCTGTGTACAAATATCATGGTAATGATTTTGAAGTTCTGATGATTGATCAGCTTCTGTTCAGGTCCCTGGTTTCATCCAGCCTACAGATTCCTGAAGAATTATGTAAGAATATGGCAGCTCAGAAATACTCAGCTTCCCTCCTTCACTGGCTGGTTGTGTTCAGAGGTCAAAATATGAGAGATTTCTTGAACAGAACAAGGAAAAATTTAGTGATGCATTATTGCTTCATCTGTTTCTCCTTCCAGAATGAGAAGGCATAAGATAGAGGAAATTATATGCACTGTTCTATGCAAATAATGTCTGTCTCATCTCAAAAGTTGTAGCCCTATATTGGAGCTATGCCACTATAAAACTGAAATTATAATCTGGATGAAGACTGGCTGATAGCACACATATACAGAGGGCAGAGTGAGAAACACTATCTGCATTTGCCTTTAAAAGCCATACTATTCAGTGTACTTTTTATAGAATTTTATGCAGCCATGCATTCATAGAGATAACTTTCACTGAGATACTTTCAGTGCAAAAGGTAGGAATGAAGATTGAATAATCAGTTTGATGTCACTGCATTATGTTCTGTTTTTCTTTGGAGATGTTTCTGAGTCTTACAAGAATTTGCACTAAGTAAAAACCAAGTAACATCTTCAGAACACATTTGCAAAACAATTTGTAAAATAGTATGCATTGACATCCTTAAAAATTGTGAAAAAACATGGCTGGTATGGCCCTCCAAACCGGCTGGAATATTCTATGTCTCATTCAATTCAGTTAAGTAGCTCTTTAAAAAAACCCAAACCAGACAACAGCATGTATGCTGAAAACTAGAGAAGTGGCCTAAATAATGATACTGCTCCATTAAGGTGCTGTTTTAGGGCAGTGAACAGTAAACCGTAAATCTGATGTTCATTCTTGTACATGTATATATATATTTTAAACAATTAATCAATAAAATCCAAGGAAATATAAAAAAAAAAGGAGAGTTTATTGTTTCATTTTATGGCCAGGTAATAAGGGTACCAACCAATTTTGCTACAGCTGACAGCACTTAGTATTAAATTCAGATCTTGTCCAACATTCATTTTTATACGCTGAAAGAAAATACAGTTCTACTCATGGAAATACCATTCAACCTTTTAAATTGAGTTAACAAGTCACTGGCTTTTACATTTTTATTTACTTATTTGGCTGTTTTAGAAAATATTCTTTGTTGCGCTAACCACATTAAAATTCCTCTTCTGAAGAAGATCAGCATCCAAGGCTAAATTTAAACTTCAGGAAAGGTAAAAGAATCTTTAATTTATGAAACTGAGCAAGTAGACTTATCTAAACATCTCTAGGGCTTTAATGGGGATAACTGTAATTCTCTGAATTGTATTCCTTTCACAGTGATATTTTGTAATTCCATTCTATTACCCTTGCTTAACATTAATGAGATAAAAAGATCACATTATAGCGATTGATGTTCTTCAAATTAAATGCACGTTTCCATGTACAAAGCTGTCTGCTAATTTAAAAAACATAGCATGTAACATAGAATCATGACCATGGTCATCACTCAGCTGGGATCAGATAGCATTTTTTATCTATTCATTGGATTTAACAAGGCATGAGATTGAAGCAGAATACAAAGTGTGGGTAGATTATCCCATATCCCCTCTTTGGCCACTTCTTGGCAATCTCAGCAAGGAAACTGAGGCTTCATGTTGCCATGGAAATAAACCTCAAGGTCAAAGGGGCATATGGAAGGTCAGGCAATGACAAAGGAACATCTGAGAGGCCATCTGGATGAGTGACCTGACATAATTAGTCATTAATCCCACTCTTGGGAACAATAGAGTTAGCCAAGAATGTGTTTGGACTTTGATCGTGGTCAGGGTGATCTCATGGGGGAAAGGGAAGAAAGCTCCACTTGGTAACTAAGCAGATTACCCTGGCATGCTGTTAACTAAAGAAGAGTAGTCAGAAGAGGCCAGTGGGATATGCATTTTACATACGCTGTGCTTTCCCTTTAGTTACTACAGGCCTCACTAGGGCCATGTGGCTCTAGGATTAGCTTTGGGGTAGTGATTTTTTTTTTTTTTTACAGTTTTCAATGAAAAGAGCCCAAGTGTCCCAAAATACTTCGCTTAAAATTCCCAGGCAACAGATGGGAAGAGAGCTGAAGAGCCAAAGGCATCGGTCAGCTTGGTTTACAGGTGTCAATATTTACTAAGCAGAGTTGACCATGGTGCCTTTTGGGAAAAAAGGGAAAGAATGGTTAATCAGTAAAACAACAACAATCATCCCTGTTGTCTGTTTTACACTGAATGGTTAGAATTATAAGATGACCGAGTGTGTGACAAAAGCTCCCCATCAGCATCTGTCTTTCCATTTCCACTCCTTTGCCTTGCATGTCATGTTTTCATTATTGAGACTGATAACTTGATGAGAAGATATCCCTCATGTGTATCTGAGATTCTTCTACTTGAAAAGTTGATGATATTTGGTGATTGATTGTCTACAGTGTTCTGGAGTGTGAGTATGATAATGAACTACAGTAAATGTATGCAACCCAGGACAAGAAGAAATTCATTTTCCCTTTGGATAAAAAATTAAGCTTTTAGCTGTGCTTTCAAGGGAAGAAATAAATGAAATACACTAAGGAGACCGTAGAGTAAGAATAGAGGGAGATTTCAGAGATTATTTTTTTAAAATAAAGTGAAATTTAGCATGTAATATACTCATTCTAAACTAGGGTATAATTGTTAAATATTTTCATCTTAAAAAAATATATTAATTCCATCATATTGTACAATCTCTTCTTAAATGTATTGTCTTGCTGTGGCAAAGGCATTTTCCTAGGCTAAGAGCAAAAGCTGAGCCACTGATACTTTGCTTTAAATACAAGTGAGCATTCGGGAACCTCCATAGAAAAGGTCAGATATGACATCAATAACTGCAATCCTTTGCTGTCCCAGTGTTCCAGTGTAATCGCAATGTAACTGTTTCAAATAGCTTCTGCCACCAACAGGCTCCACATTTTAAATTAAGTCTTTAAACCCAGGTGGAATATGTGCTGCTTCTCTATACTTAGTACTTGATTTAATAGTGCATAGAAGAAACTCAATATTATCTCTTATTGTTGTGATTTTGACACCAAAGGCTGCTATTTCTTTCCCCTATTTTATTAATAAACACTAGTTGCAACCCATGAAAACATAATATTTGTTAGCACAAATCAGCAAAATCTTTGGAAAACTGTAGGTTTGTCACTGTTTTCTTCATTTTCTTCAAAATTACCTAGTGAAAGACTGGCAAGACTGCATTGGTTTGTATTTTCAGAGAACTACATGGTGGTTATAGCATAAACATTTAAACCTTTATCCAACAAAAATATAAATATTAATTTTGTATTTCTTTTTTCTTAACAACTTATAATGGACTACAAGAAATTGTTGATGGCACTCCAGAAATTAAGATATGTTATATTTGAGGAAAACCTGTCATTCCTTGAAGAACTTAGAAATGCTAGAAGTATCCTAACTATCATTAATGGATTAGACATTAACAAATAGATTTTGTACCAATAAACACAAACCAAATCTTTTCAGCTTCATAGGAACATGGAGGCAATTTTGGCAACATTTCAGCATTACTCTGGAAGGAATAATCCAGCCCACGTGATCAGTGGTGCACACACAATGACAAAATTTAAAACTATAAAGTGCGCGGAAGACATTAATTTGGAACAATATGTGGAAACAAATAGCCTTTTTATTTTTTGTGAAATCATCTTGTTTTCATTTGAAAGAATCATGCTATGCCTATTTTATTAGGGGAAAAAGATTTCCACATTGTCTCTTTTTTTTTTTCTTTATTTTTTTAAGAAGAAGAGTGGAGAAAAGGGAGGGATTATGTAACATGTTGCCTGTTGTGCATTACTTCAGTGCACAATTATATTCTTCCTTCAACAACATATTTAAACAGTAACACTTGACTTCTATAACAGTATTTTAGCCTTCACAGATAATAGGTGCTAGCATAGAGCCACTTGAGAGAATCATTTTATTGACAGAGATGAACTTGAAAATCTATAGATTCTTTTATTTTCTTTATAGTAAGAATATGATATTCATAGGACTCTACAGACTTCATGTACCGTGTTGTTCATGAGTAAGTCAGAACAGAACAGCTAAATGGAGATATAAACAGGCCATTGTTTAATACCATTGTTGGATTGCTTAAGGTTTGACTTGGAGTTGTTAAGATATTGTATTTCAGAATGACTCATCCCAGTTCCAGTGGTAACAAGCTGCATTTGGTTTCATTTATCAGTACTATTAAATAAAATACAACATTTATGTCCCTACCTCTGCCTAATACCTAGACAATACTCAAAGGACAATCTTTTCCCTGCAGAGTTTGGTTTAGCAACTCTACCATGCAGGGATGTGCTGGTTTTGCACTTTTCAGTTTGTATATTCCTTGGTTGTATATAGTTTTGAAGATAAGACCTTCACCTCCTTGTTTTAATTAATATTTGGGGAGATTTGAAGGTGTTTAATTTTTTGTGTCATCTACATCAGGCAGGATCATGTTATCTGCTGCATCAGTGAGATATTTCTGCCCTTCACGCAATAAGAACAACACTATAGTCTATTTGCAACTATGCGTAGGTTTCTTATCCCTTTTCAGAACTGTTAAAGCTTTTCGTGCAAGAAATCTAGGTCCTAATCCACCAGTTCATTGCATGTGCCAGAACCTAACTGATGATGGCTGGATAAGGTGGGATTTTAGGTTAGATACTGAGCCTGGGATCTAGGGTCCAGCTGTGCTCAAGCACTTCATCTCATGGAGTGCAGAAGAGGACAGAAACTAACTGTTGAAAATATCAAAGCATCTTTTTTCTTCAGCTTTCACCAACTGCGTCTGTCCAAGGGCTCCTTGTTTGCTCCAGTGCTCCCCTTTTTCCTGAAGCCAATGAAGCTCACAGAGAAATTAAAAAAACAAAACAAATCAAAACAAAACAACTTTCTCTTAGCATTTAGTCTCTGCTTTCCAGTCTGAATTCTGTATGGTGGTGTTCTGGCTCATTAAAAAAACCCAACCCTGATACTTTCTGGTGGCCAGGTGCTGAATGGTGCTTTAGGGTCGCTGGGGGATTAGGACCTAGATCTGTGGCTTTCACTGCTTGGGCGGCACTTCAGTTTGGGCACTGAAATCACTTGTGGAGACATGTGTGACTTCACACAGCAAAGCTGCAGGACTGGAGTGTTCGTTTCCACTTACCTCTCACAATTTTTCATAATCCCTGGGCTACCTTATTTTTTTTCACAATACTTGATTGAAAACTGGCTTAGAAATACCAAGAAAATTCTAGCGATAATTGAAATATTGATTGAGTACTGCTATTGATATTCTACCTTGGAAGATTCATAGCACTCTGAGGTTATTTCCAATCCTGTTATTTGTTTTCACAAAATGGAAGCCAGAGGTTATGTGATGATTTCTTATGACCTAGAAACATTTCAGATATAGAAGAAAGAAGTTGCAATAAGTTTGCTGCTGCTTCTAAACTTGTCATTGCATATAAATAAAAAATAATAACAAAAAATACCTGAATTCAATGTTTACTACTAATCTATAAAGACTGACAAATTTAAACAAATATTCTTAAAAAGAGTTCAGAAGCAGGTTTTTCCAGAATTAACATTTTATTTTAAAATCTATTTAATTAATAAAAAAGAAAGATTTAAATACTATAAACTTAACATGAAAAAGGCCCACAGCCTTGGTGCCATGGGCTCAAATTTATAATCTAAAAGTAGAAAGGAGGGACTGGGTTCAAGTTTATAATCTAAAAGTAGAAAGAAGGGGTCGATCTTCAGTCCTCTGCAAGAGCATACCTATTAAGGGGCTATGCCATTTGCACGCGTAGGGAAACTGTCTCTTCCTCTATCATTCTTTAAATTATCAATTTAGCTTCAAACTCAAAAAATCTTAATTTCAAAAGAGTTCAAAATTATTCAATACTTATAATTGTTCCTTTGTTTGGTTAAAGCTATTAGTAAGACCTGACTTAAATTCCCAAATAAGTTTGGATTTACTAAAACTAATTTTTCATTTGAGTGTGAAAAATTCCAAATAGCTATCAAATTGTTTATGCTGAAATTCAGTGTATTTACACAGGTGTAATACTTGGCAAAATTAGATTAATATTTATAAAGCTGTAATGTAGTTTTATGTATCAGAATATAATCAGGGAGGATACGCCAAGAATGACTGGGGTCTTTAATTAATCTTACTACTGTTTATAAGAGCTGTAAGGTATAACCACCTTCCTAACTTGAACCTTTACCAAAATATTTAATACCATATAGGAGCCTGTCCAAAAGAAGAATTCTGTAGAACCAGCATTAGGAGGCACCTCAAGAAGTACGGCCAGAAACATTAATAGAAAAGTGTAAAATTTGAAGTAAACTCTAAAGTTATTGAGCTTGCTATAGCGCTTTTTGAAATGAAATTTAACTCAGCGTTGCTACAGCAGCTTTAGCTATTAACGTTGGACGCCACAAGGCTACAGTAAGTGACTTCCATCCTTACAAGTCAAACAAAAAAAGCAAGAACTTAAAGAGTAAGGTGCATGCTCCTACACAAAGAATCCCTAGAAGAAATCTTGAAGGACAGTTGTCTGGCGGTCTGTTCTGTCTAATTGACCACATCAGTAAATCACTAAGCTTATTCTTTCAGTCAGCCATTTTTATCACCCAAAATGAAAATGCTTCAGGGATGGAGGGCAAAGCAAAGTCTGGAGGAAACATAGAAGTGTTCAAGCTCTGAAACTGGGCTTAACCACTTTTGCTGTAAAGTGCAAAGAGAGAGGAGTTTTGTGCTATTTTTTGAGACTAACATATAGCAGATTGGTCTTTATTACTTCTCAGATTTACGTTACTGGTTTCTGAAAGAGCTATTCTCTGTTTCAGAGAAAAGTTAAAGATGCAAGTTTAAATCACTGAGTCATGGCTTTCAGTCTTCACCTGTTTGATTTTGCTTTCAAAGGGACTGCATGCATTCTCACAGTCAGTTACGAGGTCTTAGATGAGATCCAAGATCAAACAGCTGAGAGATGATAGAAAACAGGTCCATAAACTACTTCTCACTTATTCTCAAACATATGAGCACTTTCAACCTGCTTGCTTGACTTTGGTATGAGGTAAGTTCAATTTCAATTTTAGTCTTATTTTGTCAGCTTAACTCTGCCTTGAAAAGGAAATACTCATAGAGGTATTGCTGGGAAGCAGTTTAGGAAGCTGCTCCTTGCTGCCTCTCAGCTGTACACTAATGGCTTCCAGCTGAACTAACTGCATTCATGCTTGTCCCCCAGCCTGTCCCCCTGAACACCTCTGCTGGCGACAGACACAAGGCTAATCAGATGCCTTAGGTATCAAAGCTGCTAGACACTGTTTCTTAACTATAACTTTACTGCTTTTCTGGCTATCTCTGAATGAATTCCTGTCTTCAGCTTCGCTCCTTCTCTGGTTTTCAGTGAAACAGGGCTAGCACTGCCCTAGGCAGTGTCTGTGCTTCATCTGGGAGCCATTAACTGACAGCTTGTGAAATGGCAAGGAACGATTTCCTAATTACCTGTCAGCTGTAGCTGCCTGAGGAACTCTTCCAGAATATGTCACAATAAAGCCAAGCAGGTTATTTTGGTTATTTCAAACAACCCCCAGCAGAGATTTAGGCTACTCTGGTTTTATTTTTTTATGATGGATTGTCTAGGAGCACTTCCAAAGGCTGGTAGTGGAGGAAGCCATACATCCTTAAAACCTCTTCATTTTCAGTTTTTTGCTTTTAGTCCAGACACAGCTCCCCAGGGTCACACAGTAACACTCTCTTCCTGTGAGGCACAGTTAGGAAGCCCCTGTGACTGCACTGGGGATGGAGATTACACACAAAACCATAAAGGTTTGCCAGCAGGCTGCAGTACACCATGGACAGAAGCACAAGCATTGCTGCTGTATGTACAAATAGCATACTGCTTTATTGGGAAGGGGATGGAAAGAGAATTTAGTATGCCTTTTGCATGGCAGCTTACTGAAAAAAGGTTTCATACAGGAGGGACTTCTATGTTAACTGTTCTGGCCTCAGTTCAAATGGCTTTTAAAGCCATATCTCACATGAGGCTATTCTATCTGCCAGGGTACAGAGTAGTATGGACTGGGGGATACTGCACCATTACTCTTAAGCATCAGCACAGTCGAAAGAGGGCCTTCAGGCTGGAAGAAGAGAAGGGAACATGTGAATCTATGTGTTTGTAGCCTATTTGTTAGAGCTATGAGGTGTTAGACTGGGCTTATATTCCTATTTCCGGAATGGGTTGTGTGCTTTACTTGAGGCAACTTCGTATATTGTTTCCCCAGGATCTTCCAGTGACTGTAGTTCATATAGAGAGAAGCAGAAAGAAAAACTGAAATACACCCCA
>JANRGW010010480.1:0-26632 GCA_024733675.1 Psilopsiagon aymara
TGCTCCAAGCCCCTGTGTCCAACCTGGCCTTGAACACTGCAGGGATGGGGCAGCCACAGCTCCTCTGGGCACCCTGTACCAGCGCCTCAGCACCCTGCCAGAGAGGAGCTTCTGCCTAAGAGCTCATCTCAGTTTCCCCTCTGGCAGCTTAAAGCCATTCCCCTTGTGCTCATTACATTTTCACTGAGTAACACTTGTAACTGTCATTGCCATTAATGAGAAGGTCAGAAGGAAGCCCTCCAGAGTACTGAAGATGTGGAGTGTGTCCAGTCTAAGTGTCACCCACATGTTTGCAGATGTGCAGGTGTGTACACAGAAAGGCAAATCTGGAAAACTGGGGTCCCTGATGCCGATTTTAAGGCTGCAGATCTCATTTTCCAGCTCTTCTTGGGACTGCAGCAGGAGTTTTATTCGCTTTGTTCTCATTGTTTGGAATCTGTGTGTATAAGCTCATTGTATTGGTTGTTTGGTACATGCATGGCGCGAACAGATGTGTGCATGTGTATGTATAGGCACATGTGAGAAGTTCATATTAGCACTCTGTAACCTGTTTTGTGAGCACACTTATGCTGTTGAGGAGTAGCTTGTTTGGCTTATGTCTGTTAGAGAGAATTCAATTAATTCCCCCTAAGTAAATTGTTCTTTTACACAGATAAATTTCCAGAGTAGTTTAAAAATAATGGTGCTGTAGAGCTGCTCAGGTGAAATTTGTCAATGGCGTTGCCTATGGGGTAGTTTTAATCTTCTTTTCCCCCCTCTTTGATAATGTTTTTTGGCACATGTGCTAATGTTTAGCAGCCTGTTCTGCATTCTCTATTCATAAACCTGCAGAAGGTTAAGGATTTCCCGACTAGATAAAGCAGAGCTGGATTGCTCTTAACTTACGTGGTTATTTCCTATTTATACATTTATTAAAATCAGCATTTCTGTAATACTGGGTCGGGGGCAGGGAGGATCGGTCTCACCCAGATGGTATCTTCTGTTTGAACTACCTGACATGGGCACGTTCATTTCATTTGGACTTAAATCTGCAAATCTTGCAATGCTTTTCCTCCTGTGAGCAGTCTGTTAATATTAACTTTCCTCCTGTGAGGAAGCTGATACCCTCGTATTGAACTCCTGTGATGTGACATTAGAGCTGTGGCCACAGGAATGGCAAACCAGAACGTTGAAGTAAGCCCTCCACTTGGTGTAAGGGCTGAGTGCTGGGACTGCTTGTTACAAAAGAGGGGTGAAGAACTGCATTTTTTTCTTTGAGTACATCTGGGAGGACAGGTAAGGAGTGAAATCCACATTTGAAATTTGGAAGTGGGTACTGAAGTTGTAAATCAAGTGGCTTTTGTGCTCGGCTGTGTTTCAGAAACTGCTTGTCTATTAAGCTGTTCTGTTCAGAGCAGAACAGGTAGCAATCAATCTTATGTTAGGCAGGTAGCAGCACTTTGTTCAGGTAAGTTAGGGCTTTCCAGGAGGTGACTGTTCTTTTCCCTAGGGAAAGTTGTACTGATGTCCCATAAAGTCTGTATAGATCACGCTGTGGTCCTGTATTGGTATTTTTCAGTTATAAGTCTTTAATACATGTGGTTGCACGGTGTTCAGTCAACATGTACTTTTGCTAACCAGGAACCAGAAGTGGTTTGCATTTGAACTTCTTTGGAGCTATTAAAATTCTGGCTTAATTACAAACCTCTGACTTTTCTGGCTTCCCATTTTATTACTGACAAGATGCTGAATCTTGAAAACAAAACACACAAAAACCCCCTCGACCTAAAAAATTGCACAGCTTTTGTCCGTGGTCTGTAACCAGAAGCATATCTGGTATGAAATGATTGCTGTGGGTTCTTCACTGTACATGATATAAATGATACTTGTGCTCTATTTGAATACAAGACTCTCATGTGTTGCTAAAGCTTGTTGAGCTGAACTGGACAAATACTGAAGGCTTACCTGTAAAGTACCTGAGCAACAGAGCCAAAGATCATCTCTGGTGGCATTAGAGTTAGCTACTAACCCCTCAACTTGTTATAATTCCATTGAGCTTACCATAGGGCTTGCAGGTTCTGTTGCAGCCTGACTGCTGCTGGCTCTTTTCTATGATATGTGTTCCTGCTTAAAAGAAATCTGGGGCAATGTAACAGTGTAAAACCAGTGGTGCTTCAGTCTGAGATTTAAAGGTTTGCACAGGACTGGGCTGTGTTAGGTGCTCTTACTTGAAGCTTTTTGTTAATATGGTAGTTAAATAATGTACATTGTTGCCACACAGGATTCGACTCAGTTAAACCTGGACTTGGATTTAGAAATACCATGTTGTGTGTCTCTGTGTGTGTGTGTTATGTATCCTGGAGAAAGAGAGGGGTATTTTCCACTTCAAACTCTTTGAGTAATTTTGTTTCTAAAATTAAAACTGCTTAAGTGCTGTGTGTGTTATGAGAAAGGAAACTGATTTGTCATTTGTTTTGCCTTAACAGGGTGGAAGAAGGAATCTCTACAGCATCCACTGCAAGTTTGTCATCTCCCATCTGACCCGGTAAAAGGCCATCATGCAGCAGCCTCCGCAGCCTGTGCCAGCGGGAGCAGCACCTCCACCTCCTGCAGGCATCCCTCGGAACATGTACTGGAGAAACAGCTCACTCAGTAAACGAGCAAATGCACCAGCTGCCCCGGTGCAGCCTGTGACATACCCTTTTGCATTTGGCAGACAGACTCCACAGGGTTCCCCTGTAGATAATCCATCCAAGGGCAGTGCATTGGTTACACAAAGCTCTTCCCCCACGGGGTGTCCACAGCCAGCCCTTACGCACACTTCACCACCGCGTGCTGGGGACAATCCTCATGGACTGCACACGCCCATAGCAGCTCCTGTACCTCAACCAGGAATCAATCCCAGTACGTTTTCTAATGTTCCAGTTCCTTCACCGTCCCCAGGATATGTTATGAACAGTACTACAGAGGTGCATCCAAATGCAGATCCTGGATTCCAAGGGCCTGTGGTACCATTGCACTATAATACAGGAGCAGCAGTAGAAAATTCTTTCAGTGTGCATCCTGGAATGGCTGCATCAAACCAACCTGGAGGTAGACAAGATGTTAGTAGAGGTCCAAATGACATTCCTTCAGGTCCCAGTGCATCAGCATTCTTCCCTCCTCCTCCTCAGCAGCCTGTGTCTCAGTGGAGGCCTGTTCTAGATAACCTGCAGTTTCCAGTTCGAAATTTTGTGCCCTATCCTGAGCCGTCTTCTCAGATTGAAGTTCAAAACATTTCTCAGTCTTCTGTTAGCACTTCTCATCCTCCTCTACAGGCGAATTTACAGCAGGGTCCTGTGCACCAAGGTATTCCACAAAATGCCATGCAAGCGCCTTTAGCTGGTGGTTGTGAAAAGAATGGGAAAAGTGGCCCTGCAAATAGCAGTCACCACATGAACAGCATCCAGCCTGGCAATGTGTTCAGGCAGAACACAGAAATGACTAATGTGTGGTTAAGTCAACCATACCAGGAGCAGTTTTACCCACAGCCTCCACTGCAAGACTCCAGTTTTGTCCTTCCCACAGCTCAGGAAAATAACCCCCAAAACCAGGCTCCAGATACGTCTGAAACAACAAACAGACCTATTCCCACAGATCCAGATCCAGGAACTCTCTCCATGTTTTTCAAAGGGGATGAGGCAGAAAATGAAGAAATACTTTCATCTGAAAAAAAATTCATGGTTGAGAAAACAGAGTTTGATGCTTGTCAGCCCAATTCAGCATCCTTGTACCACCAGCCAGTGCATCCGCAGTGCATTGCAGCAAATGTTCTCTCTCAGACACAGGTTGGTGCAGGTTCAGTCAGTGAGATGGTACAAAAGGGAACGGATCAGTACTTCCCTAAAGTTGTAAGTCAGCAAGAGGCACAGGCCACTAAGCACTCTATGTTTGTTGGTGATGACAAGGCACATATAGGTGACATGTCTGGTGGATCACAGTATGAAAATGTTGAGAACCTGGAGTGCATTCAGAATCAAGAAGTGTTGCCAAGTGAACCACAGAACATCAGTGTTTCATCCCCTGCTGCTGGCCCTGATCTGTACAGATACGGCTCCTTTCCAGGTCAGATGCTTCCAAAGAATGCTGTTGTGAGCCATGCTGAAGGAGGACCAAATTTGGAGGCACCTGATTCATTACCTCATCCTGTCCGACCAGATAGTGTCTCTTCAAACTACAGCACCATTAGCCACAGGAGTGCTTCCAGCTCAGCAAGGCCTCAAGAGCAAGTTGGTACATTTATTCAGCAAGAAAGTGGGAAGCCTGATGAAGACTCTTCTGCTAGTTTCTTTAAACAGATTGATTCCTCTCCCTTAGGAGTTGATTCTGGTGAGCTAAACCTGGGCAAGACCTACCATGGAACCTTATCCCAGCCTCCGACCCCGAGCCCCCCTAAGCCTACAGGAGTGTTTCAGACAAGTGCAAACAGTTCTTTTGAACCTGTGAGGGCCCATGGGGTTGGTATAAAACCTGCAGAGATTGACCAAGCAAAGATGGTGGTTGAATTAAGAGAGAGCCACTCAAACCAGAAGAATATCAAGAAGAGTGCAGCTGTGCCAGCTGCATCCCCAGGCAATCTTGAACAGCCACCAGATAATCTGGAGACTCTTTTCATGCCTCAGGTACACCCACTGCCTCTTGCAGTCTCTGGTGAAGCAGGAAATATGTTGCACTCTGGACCCGTTATGGAAAACATCCAATTGGTATCTGAGAGAAGGTCCTCAACAAGAGCTCAGGGGGCAGTTAAGAAGTGTGATAGCCCAGCAACAACTCTATGGGCTCATAATGATTTGCCTAACTTTGGGGGAAATGTTCTTCTAGCTCCTGCTGCTCCTGCAGTGTATGTACCTGCCAAACAAACTGTAGAAGTCATTCAGCCGCCAGAAGAAGGCCTGGCTAATCAGCAGCCAAGCAAACCAGGGACTATGGGTGTGCAGCTTCCCCAAGATGGAAATATAACTTCTGAAAATCTGGAGAATCCTCCCAAAATGGGAGAAGAGGAGGCGCTTCAGTCTCAGGCAAGTTCTGGTTATGCAAGTTTGTTGTCTTCTCCGCCTACAGAGTCTTTGCAAAATCAGCCTATCCTGATTGCTCAGCCTAATCAAAGCTATAACTTGGCACAGCCAATTAATTTTTCTCTTTCTCTATCTAATCAGCTAAGCAGCAATGAAAACAATCAGCCCGTGAAGGACTCTGGGCTTGGGGACAAGCCTGCACTGGGTCCCCAGCCTTCGCATGCTGGTGGGATCATTTCTGGGGAGAACGTGCCATTACCCGTGATGCAGGTTGGATCTCTATTAGTGAATGCACTTCCAAATACTAACCTGTTAAAACATAATTTATTGCAAAGCCCTGTCAATTCCTCTGATGCTGCTTCTAATCAGCCTGCAAACTTGCTTATGAAAACTCCGCTTAATTTGGCTCCAGAAGGGCAAAAGAATGTTAATGTGGAAGGTTTTGTTCCTGAATTTGCTGGCAAGGCAGGGTCTAACTCATCCGTTTCTTCTGGGACAAATCTCCCCAGTGGAAGTGCAAGTGCACTACTCCCCCCTGTTAATTCTGTAGTACAAGCTAATAGTTGTGCGAATCATTCAAATGGCAAAGAAGAAACTGCTGCAGCGGTCGACTTCACAGTGGCACGGACGGTGGAGACAAGCAGTGCAAGTAATTCTGTACAGGTGCACAATCAGTCACTTCCTGGTGGTCCCCAGCACTCAGCTGGGCAGGGGCATCCTGAGGTGCATGACAAACATTTCTATCAACAGGTGACAAAAGATGTACAGCATCAGGCTGTATCAGACAGAACTGCACAGGGAGCATTGCCATCTCAATCGCAAATGCAAGGAGCTCAGATGCAGCAGCCAGTATCATCTGGGCAGCCCTCAGTTCCTTCAAACTACCAGGTTACTGCAGGGGCTAAGGCCATGCAGGCATCACAGCAGCATGAGAACCAGGTGCTGAGCAGCCATCCTCAGCCTGTGGGTCCCCAGGAGGCAAGTTCAGCACAGCAGCCAACAGGGTATGATCAGATGAGTCCTGACAAGCAGCAAGCATCTGGACAGCCACCGGGTGCTCCAACATCCACAGCCCCTTCAAGCACCACCAGTCAGTCAGCAGTGCCAAATGTACAACAAGACCTGCAGCGTCCATCCCTGCCTCAGACTCCTCAGGATGCCTTTGGTCCACCCCAGAATCCTTACTACTACTACAGACATCCTTATGATCCTTACCAGCCTCCATATCCACCACCTTATCCTCCTGCAGACCCCAGAACAGCAGCTCATCTTTATTACATGGTAAATTCTCTTTTTCCCCCTTCTTCCCCTCTCAGTATGTATTAGTAATTTTCGTCTTTGGAGTTTAAACAGTTGGGTTGTGACCAGCATTCAGTATAGCATTGATGTTAAATATTTAATTGCTGGGGAAATCCAGATAGCAGTAACAAAACTTGTATTACAGAGATTATAAAAATCAGAAGTAGTTGCTTATATCAGTTCCAGTTGGCACAGATGTCAGCTTGCTTCTTTGGAAAAAAGTGGCAGTTGTAACCGCTTTACCTGCCCAGGAGTTCAGATTTGGTTCCCGTCTGCTGCCTGTATCATTGGCAGGTTAGCAGAGGGACCAGCACAGTGGTTGAGCTGCCTTTGGTCCAGACATAATGATTTTCCCTGAAGTTTAGCATATTAAGGACTTGAATATCACATGCTGCAGCAGGTACTGAAAGCTGTTCTGTAGTCTGTTGATCTGCATCCCTCCAGGTACCACTGTTGTGGTGTGGATGGTGATTTGTTTGGTTTAAAGGCTCATTCTCAGACGTGGGAAGCCTCCTCCCGTATGTGTCAATCTCTTTTCTAGGAGGATGCCTACGGACAGTATGACGGCCGGTACAGACACTATGACAGCAGCAGCACTGCTTACATGGAGGCTGGGAGTTACCGGTATCCTGAGCCTGAACGTCCTAGTTCCAGAGCAAGTCACTGCTCTGACAGGCCTTCTTCTAGGTATGCAATTCCTAAATTAAGTAAAATCAGAGTAAAGACCCTGAAGCAGTGAATGTAATGATGCCTGCTGAAGTTTTGTAGCATAAGCCTCAGTGAAGAAGTTCAAAAACTCATTGTGTGCTGCCATAGGAACGAGCAGGATCAAATGCAACGTCTGAAAAGGATATGGTTCCGCAGCCTTTTCTGTTGCTGAAACGCTATTACTCCTTTCATCTAGTTCTCTTGGTGGTTGTTGGCATTTCTGCCAGGCAGGTCACTGTGATGGACTTGGTGCTGAGATTATCCCTGAGAGATGATGAATCAAGCGAAAACATTCTGGTGCTGCCTCAGGTTAATCTGTCTGATGGTTACTTTGACTGCATGGATCATCTTTCTCACAAAACTCCCAAACTCTGTGTAGTAAAGGTGCTGTGTAGGTGTGTTCCACCTACTGACTCCACTACAGGTTTTGATGCGGGTAGTATGTGAATCAGGAAAGCTTGAAAGTCTTGGTCTGTCTGATTAAGTGAAATAAAAAGCTTGAGAGAGGGAAATAATGTGTTCAGATGGCACTTGCAAATATTAAATGCAAAGCAGAAATGGAATTTATTTCTCCAGCAAGGAGCAGCAAGTTACTTTCAAGGGCTTGCTGCTTTCTTTTGCAGAAGTGATCTGTATGAACTTCAGGTTAGTGGTGATGTGGTGGTGTTGCATTACCTGGTGGGTGGGTGGGTTTGCAGGTTTCCAAGGGAGAACCCCAGTTACCTGGCTGGAAATGATGAAACCCTCTGTAGCAGTTGTGTGTTGTTGCTGGCAGCTCACTTAATGGAGCAGTCTTCTGGTCAAAAATGCATTTTGCTTTCCACCTCCAGAGGATTATAGGAAGTGTGTGTTGGCCTTGAGGAGTACATACCAATGGCTGCATGTGGTAACTTTTATCATCATCTTAAGTGAATCTAAGTGCACTGTGAGGTCTTGTAATGAGGTAGTAACCTCCAGTAGCACTTCCTGGTGCCTATTCTTATGTGCTATTTTTATAAGAGGTTAAAATGCCTGTAGGTGACACCGGGCAGATCAAAGCCTGTTAGGAGCAGCTCTGTCGGTGTGTGTTGAGGTGTGATGTGACAGTGAAGGTGGATGCGGACTGTGGTAGAGCTCTGCAGGGCAGCAGAGCCTGGGAGTGGCAGTCAGGGATAGCTTGTCTCAAAGTTGCCCTGAATGTGCCAGTGTTAATGCAGCTTTGGATACTCTGTTTGGGGAGGGGAATAGTATCTGTCTGCAGGAGACCGAGCAGATTGTTTGGGTGGATAAACCTGATCTGATAAGATCACATCTCCTCCTCTGCAGAGGCAGGTGCTGTGTTAGCAAACTTCCCACCTGTTCCAGGGAGGAGCATCTCTTGGCTTGCTTGGCCGCTTTGGAGTTTGTACTATCTGTTGTATGATCAGCTGTAGAGGAGCATGAAAGTTCCTATTGTTCCACATTATGTATCTTGACCTCCTGTGCATGTATGTGTGTATGAGAATACGCACATGTATAGGTACAAATATGTGTACATGTACATACAGGTAGACACGCTGCATTTTTCATTTAACATTCATCTTCTAGCCTTTATCGTAACTCTGGGATGGTCCTAAAAATGGCATTCCGTACCTAATCACTTGTGGCACGTAGTTCTGTGTATCTGCTGCTGACTTCAGAAGAGACTGAAGAGGAATAATAATTTTTCATGCTTGTGCCTTTTCTTTCAGGCAAGGGTATGGTGAAGATTATTATACCAAAAGTGGATGGAGTGATTATTACTCAGGTTATTACCCGAACACATATGATTACGGAGGTAATGTCTCAAAATGATCTCTGATTTTTTTCTATCGAAAATTGCAGGTTTTAACCAAAAATTATAGAGAAAAGGTACTTTAAGAGCAGAGAATTATATTTTTCCATATTAATAAAGCTGATATACTTTCCATAACCAGCAAGTGTGAGGTTATACGTGCTGGAAACTTAATCTTTGGACTTACCTCGGTTCTTAGTGCTGTGCCATCCTCCCTGAGTTTTATTCAGTAGAAGTAGTAAACAGAAAATGAAGCAAGTTTTTTTCCTCACTCCCAGCCTTCATTGTGCTTTCCATTGTGAAAGCCCATCACTGTGAGTCTACAGAGTAGTTTCCTTCAGTGTGTTGCAAGCCTGTCGTTCACTGAGGTGTATCCTTGGTATGTAACCTGCAGGCAGATTTGGAAAGTAAATTCTAGGTGGGTGTAACCAGGAATTGACTCATGATTTGAATTTGGGTTCTCCATGATGATCTGTTCTCTGCTCACAGAGACGTTCTGGCCTTGCTAATCTTCAGATAATTGCTTCTGTGGTCCCTGGGAGGGTTTAAAGCAACATCTCTCCACATCCCAAGGCATTTGGCACAATGTCCTGGAGACTGATCACAAAGATTCTGTTAATACTTATTGAGTTACTGTGTTATGATCAAGTTGTTAGAGAAGATCTCTCTGTCTGCTGGTGAATGCTGTACCTTCAAAAGTGTTAAGCTACTTATGTTATTAAAGAGAGAGGAGTAGGAAGAGGTTGTGCACAATAGCTTCCACTAGTTAAGTAATTTCTTCTTATTTCCCAAAGATCCAAGTCGCTGGGAACGTTACTCATCAGCATATGACCCCAGATACAGAGATCCTAGAAGCTACGATCAGAGGTATTGGTATGATGCTGAACACAGCCTTTACCAGAAGAGAGAATCGTATCCATATGGAAGCAGGTTTGTCCATTTGATCTGTGTTCTCAGTGCTCTTTCCAGATCTTGGGCAGCACAGGCCTAGGTGCTGATGGTTACCAAAGAGCTAGCATGTGTGTCCAAGTGAAGGTGGAGAATCTGGTATTGGCTTCTTGAGGGCTGAGTCCCCCACAGTCAATTGTGTCGCCAGAAAATGAAGTTACGATAATAAGTGTTCATGCAAAGGCTGAGGCTTTGCTTGTGCACTAACAGAAATATTACTTTATTTGCTGAAGATCTGCCCCAAAGTCTTCAGGATTTATGAACTGTTGTGATGGTTGTATCAGGCATCGGGTTTTTGTGGCATCGTGTAGCTTTAAGTCAAATGCTCTCCATATTGTGTAGGAATGCAGATGCATCCTGTAGCAGGGCATTGAAAAGCAGTGTTACAGATACATTTGCTACTCCTTTCTTTAGCTTTAACATAGGTTATTGAGGAAGACAGAGGAGTTGTCATGTCAATCAAGAAAAGAATTTGAGGAGTAGGACTTGGTTTCAGATGGGTGAATATCTTGTGGGTTTTCATACTCAGAGTCTCTTCTAGGATGTCAGTTTGATCTTGCATATTCTGGATATTCTTGAAGAAATACCAGGTGTTTTTACTGTAATAATCTCAGTCTAGGAAATAATCTCAAAGCTCTGCTGGAGTTAGGTACAGCTTTCTTCTTAAGTGTACAGTGAAGTCACTTCCCTTGGATATAGGTGGTTCTGTTCGTTTCTGGGTTATATGTTTCTTTTCTCTCCAGACATGACCGATATGATGATAACTGGAGATACGACCCTCGTTTTACTGGAAGCTTTGATGATGAATCTGAACCCCATCGAGATCCTTACGGTGATGAGTTTGACAGACGCAGTGTGCACAGTGAGCATTCCGGCCACAGTCTGCGGAGCTCCCGCAGCGTTCACAGTCACCAGAGTAGTTTCAGCTCTCGCTCTCAGCAGGTGAGTTTCAGATGGTCGCATCAAGTATTCTTTCAGCTGAGCTGGATCTTTCTCTGTTTAGGGGGGGCGAAACATGAGGAATATGGAAATATTGCTGGGTTTAGCTTGGGGGGAATGCATTTTGAAAACTTTTATTCTTTAAGTTAAGGCTGTTTTGTAACATGGTTTTGAACTTAATATTTATCACAGTTGTCAAGAGAACTTTAACCAAAATCAGCACTCAGCTGTGCAAGTTGCCACACACAGAGAAATGGAAAATTTCCTCTACTGAATCCATTTGCTGTTTGTGAGAACTTTGCCCTTACTGTGCTTGGATGTAGTTGATGTGCCTGGCTTTGTGTTACGTTCATTTTCACATCACAAGCATGAATGCTATTACTGAACTTGGGATCTGCTAAAGGACTAACCATGTATTTGGATGATGCTATTTTGACTATGAAAGCAAAACCCAAATCTAACTGATAACTCATCTACTCATGCCATAAGTACAGTACCTGAAAAACACAGACTGTTTGGGTAGCTTTAGGAGTACAGTCTGCTACTGGAATGTGTCATTGTAGCTGTAGTCTCGTGTTGGTTCATGATGTTTCCTGGAAGGTTTAGGTGGTTTTCCAGTCTGAATGCAAATTCATTAATATTCAAAGTAGTATTGGAGATGGTTTAGGCATTTATCTGTAGGCACCTGAAGTCATTTAGGCATTCATCAGGCTTAATCAGTTGGGATTTTCTGTCAGAGTTACAGCAGAGGTGAATGTTGCTTCTGATCAGTAGCTGCTGGTACAGCAACACATGTAAGTCATTCTGTAATGTTCTTCACACAAGCACATTGACAGTCCATTGTGACAGAACTGGAAGTACTTGGATGAGAACAGACCAAATGGTAGTGAAACACTGAGGGAGGACACGGAGATACGAATTACCTTCCCCAGCCTGTTGCTGTAGGTGGATTGCTGAAGAGCTTCGTCCAAAGCAGACATGTAGAAAGCCTGGTTTATGAGCAGTGTAAAGAGAAAAATCCAGAGGGGGAACACGCTTACTGCCTTGACTCATGCTTGCAGTATTGCTTGCTCTGCAGCTTCATGCTCTCTGCTAACAGTTACTAATATGATCTATTTAGAGCCAGCTGTATAGAAGTAATCATGATCTAACGGCTAATACATATGAAACCGCACAGGCAGCGTCACTCCATGCAGATTATCCCTATGGTGGATATGCCTCCACCTTTGATGGACAGCAGCCTTTTACAGATTATGGCTACCCACCTGAAACCGGATGGTCAGCAGTGGAACAAGGTACTGGCACCACTGGGGAAGGAGGAGGGAAGGCGTGGGCTTGTGAGGTTGTCTACCCTTAGTAATTTACACTGCTGTAGATGTTGATTATTATATGTAGTGTATGAAATGCCTTTCATGTGTTCAGTGAACCTTTAAGAGGAAAAAAAGGCTGATTCACAGTGTATGTATGCAAATGTATGTGATCAAAGCTCTGTTCCTTTTCCAGTGTAAGGACAACTTGCTTGTTGAAACCTGGGTATATCAGAGAACAGTAGTAGCAAACACAATGTTTGCTATTAAATACTGCATACTTCCGTTTGTAAATGTCTTCTTAGATAGGTTTTTAAGTACACTGCTTGTGCTTCATGGGGAATGTTTATAGAGTTTAGCTTAAACTTCAGATTTTCCCATAGCTTTTTCTTGCCCTTTTGGTAAGGAAAAAACCACTGTTTTCTCTGGAAAAGCTTTTGCAGAGTATGTTGAAGTAAGTCATTAGCTCTTTCAAGATACATCATGTATTTGTACAGACATCATGGAAATGTGTCTGATACGAATAATCAAAGCCCCTACATTGACAAAATAAGTGGATTTTCATGTTCTGTAGTTCAGTTTTGTTCTTGTTGCAAATCTTCAGAAGATCTTTGGGGCTATAGTGGAACTGATTGATGCGTATAAAGTTCAGCCAAAATGAGTGTCAGGGTTTTTCCATCAGTTCTGCAGGATTACTGGTTTGGATAAATACATCAGCAAGTTTACTTAGTTGCAAGCCAGGTTACTTGTTCTTACTTTGTCGTTTTTTCCCATTTCAGCACCTTTAAGGCCCTCAACACCTGAGAAATTCTCAGTGCCTCATATCTGTGCCAGGTTTGGTCCTGGTGGCTTCTTAATCAAAGTGCTGCCAAACCTGCCTTCAGAAGGACAGCCAGCTCTGGTTGAGATACACAGTATGGAGGTAAAGTTTGAAGTTGGAAAGGAAGGTGGTGGATGCAGGCTTGCTTACACTGGGGGTTGTGTTCAGGTTTGGGAGTTTTACTGCTAAAAGGCAAAATTTGTAGTTACAAGGATTTCTGACGGATTGTATTTGTGTTTTAGACTATGTTGCAACATTCTCCAGAGCAAGAAGAGATGAGAGTGTTTCCTGGTCCTCTGGCTAAGTATGTTCTTAGAGACTTCAGAATTCGTTTCTTCATTGAGCACTTGTCTGTAAATCACAGGACTTAAACTGACTTCAAATATTGGTGCTTTTCATGTGCTTAAATAAGACATGATCTTTAGGTTTGTTTCTCATACTAATCACAGTTACGATCTCACTGTTGACTTTTCTCTCATTAAAGCTTTTTTCTTCCTTTTCCCCTGTTCTCTTTGTTTTCAGGGATGACACCCACAAAGTGGATGTTATTAATTTTGCACAAAATAAAGCTACACAGTGCTTTAAGAACGAAAACTTAATTGACAAAGAATCTGCAAGTCTTCTCTGGGACTTCATTGTCCTGCTGTGCCGGCAGAACGGGGTATGTCTCACTGCTTGAATTGTTACCTATCCTAAAACAGTTTATATACAAAATGGTGTTTATGTAACAGAGAGGGATGTGTGTATGAAGGCTTATCTTGGAATAGTTCATGGATTGATGGGACAGGTAAACTGACCACTTGTCCCCGGATGCTCAGAGGTGACAGTCACATATTGTTGTTGAAATGACACCTAAAATGAAGGCAGTGTTGAAATAGCAGGTTTTTCTGTGTTCTCTCTACGTGTGCAGACTGTTGTGGGAACAGACCTGGCAGAACTTCTGCTCCGAGATCACAAAACAGTGTGGCTTCCTGGGAAGTCCCCTAATGAGGCAAATCTGATTGATTTCACTAATGAGGCTTTGGAGCAAGTGGAAGAGGAATCTGGTGAAGCCCAGCTCTCGTTTCTCACTGATAATCTTCTCACCACTATTGACAGTATTGAGAAAGAGACAGAGAGATTCCGAGAGTTGTTGCTTTATGGCCGCAAGAAGGTGAGTGCTTGTACTGGTGTTCCAAATCTGCATCTGTCTGATTTTGTTTACTTATTTGTCACAGATTAAAGCTCGAGGCATCGGTTAAAATAATTTTTGCCACTTGCAGTGAATATAATATTTCATGGCACTGCACTGTGCTGATATGGAAAATGTTATGCCCTACAGTTTATAATATAAAACAATTATATGTGAGCATCTGATCTAAACAGTCACCAAGTACTACTGTAAAGCATTCATTCATTCATCTGAGTGACATGTTAAGCTCTTTCCAGGAAACCAATTTTCTGTATTCATTAGGATGCTTTGGAGTCTGCCATGAAACATGGTTTGTGGGGTCATGCTCTGCTACTTGCCAGCAAAATGGACAGCAGGACACATGCAAGAGTTATGACCAGGTACTGTTTTGCTTGTTGATTAGTAGAATGTGACGTACTCTGCTAATAAGATAGGGACCTGGTGCTCAGAAATAGTCATGGCAAAATGATGCGTTATCCTTAGTAGCTTATACAAGAATTAAGCTTTAATTTTACCTGTGCATTCAATTGTTACCTGTTACTTTTCAGGCTGGGGCCTTCTGGCCATAAACTAAAACCTGAGAAGTTATTCTGTGCCACTTGTTCCATTTTAGGGGTATTTGGACAGTGTCATCGTGGGCTTCCTTGAGAGGTGCTGTTAGTCAGGCTTTGAAAAAACTGCAAAATCCCATCTGTCAGCTTTGTTAAAGCCAAGGAACTCTGTTGTACCCTTCATTCTCCTTATGTGTGAGAAGTAGATGTCTGTGCACGCTGTAGACAGGAAAACATTCTGTGAGCTTCCTGAGTTTGTGAAATCATGTACTAAGTCTGGTCAGCTGGCTTGGGCGGATTCCTGAGGTTTTTCTTCATTTGGACTGACCTGTGTCAGAGGGCAGATCCAGTTAACTAGTGATCTTTTGCTTTTGAACATTATCCTCTGGGCAATTGCTTATTCAGTATAGTATTTTCAGACAGGCCTTCCTTCTCTTAAACTAAGCTAGATGAACTGCCACTGAATGTTCAAGTACATTTTAACTGCTTACCCCATGCTTTTGTGTTTTGTTTTTCTGTGTAATGTCTCTGTAGATTTGCCAACAGTCTCCCAATTAATGACCCTCTGCAGACTGTTTACCAGCTCATGTCTGGAAGGATGCCAGCTGCATCCACGGTAAGATTCAACTGTGAGCTGCAGTTGAGACTGAATTGCTGCTGCAGTGAGTAGTGTAGTTCACAACAGCAATCTCTGCTTTTCCTGGAATGTCAGATAAGTTGTTTTGGTCCTTTTTAGGTTGAAGCACTTACCCATGCAGAGCTCCAGTCACTGATTTGACTAAGTAATTCTTCTAATTTTAGTGCTGTGGAGATGAGAAATGGGGAGACTGGAGACCTCATCTAGCAATGGTGTTATCCAACTTGACCAATAATGTGGACTTGGAATCCAGGACCATTGCTACCATGGGAGACACTCTTGGTAACTCTTGGGGAATGAGCAGGGTGATGACTGAAGGAAAAGCTTTCTGCAAGCTTTAATTACTCAGCTTGTTTTCTTGAAAACAAGCAATTGCTGTGTAAAATGTAAAGGGGAGCAGTTTGATGCGGGTGTGTCTCTATTGGGAAGGTATTTGGATGCAAAGCCAAACCAATATGGGAGACTCAATTACAGAGTGCCATTGAGGGGAAATACCCTGATTATGTCACTTATTTCTTTGCAGCTTCAAAAGGCCTGCTGGATGCTGCTCATTTTTGTTACCTTATGGCCCAAGTTGGTTTTGGAGTTTACACAAGGAAGACAACAAAGCTTGTCCTGATTGGGTCAAACCATAGGTTTGTCTTTCTCTTTTGTTTCAAAATGTGATTTTTTAGATGCAAAAATGAAAGAATAATGGCTTGAGAGAGTGAGTTGCCTTGGTCCCCTTATCACAGCTATCCACAGCTGGCTTTGAGGTAACTCTTTGATGCCCTGTCCTTGTTTGATCGTGTGTGTCTGCAGAGCTGTGTTTCTGACTTTATTTCTGATTGACAGGTCTGTATTTGTTGTCAGCATGCATCACCTGAATGCTCACTGGTATTTTTCCTCTCCCATTCCTGAATAGCTTGCCGTTTTTTAAGTTTGCCACCAATGAAGCCATTCAGAGAACAGAAGCCTATGAATACGCACAGTCCCTGGGAACTCAGCCTGGCTGCCTGCCCAACTTCCAGGTGAGGAGCCGTTTCTCTTTTAGTTGCTTTCATTTCTGCAGGTTTAATGGGAGGTTTCTGTCTCTCGTGCTGTAATCACAGCATATACTTTCTCCATTGCAACATGAAATATTTGTGGATAACATAGTGCAAGATAACTTTTTCCTGGTTTTTCTTTAAATCTTCTCCTAATTTATGTCATCTGTGCATTCTGAGCTTGTTTAATTTTATTACTGTAATTCTGTATTCCAATAGAAAAATGCATCCAAATTTGTTGATGCTGGCTCTAGTCAAAACAACTTCTGCTGGATATGTTGGGTGGAAGAGGAGAATTCTTTTCCCTGATTTTTTTTTTCCTGCCTAGGATAGGTGGGGTAATGGGATTTCTGAGCTTATAACTGGAATGACAAACTGCCTTTCATTCAATACTTCCGTGAATGTTCTGCTCACCTGGTGTATTTCACCCGCTTGCATTCCATAGGTTTTTAAATTCATCTATGCTTGCCGACTAGCTGAAATGGGACTTGCTGCTCAGGCTTTCCATTACTGTGAAGTGATTTCCAGAACGGTCCTGAAAGACCCACATTACTATTCACCTGTACTTATTGACCAGCTAATCCAGGTAACGCAGGGAGAATTAAGTACTGGTGGGTTTGTATTGTAGGTGGTGAGCTCTGCCTTTTGTTGGCTGGTTAATTTAAACTCTACAATGATTCCTTTCTCTAGATGTCGTCCCAGCTGCGCCTCTTTGACCCACAGATAAAAGAAAAGCCAGAACAGGAATCATTTATTGAACCTTCGTGGTTAGTAACGCTTCGACATGTGGATGGACAGATCAAGGTACAGAATGTGCTTTTCGACATGAATTCCTTTTGAGGATTAGTGTAAATCACTTTTTTAAATGGCTTTGTTCATACTACTAAGTACAGAAGCATATGAAGTGACCTGATGATATATTCATGTCATAAAGTGCAAGTGAGATTTCGTTTGCTCTATGTTCCCTTGGTTATGAACTTAATGTTAACAATATCTTGGGTTTTTTGTGCAGGAGGGTGCAATAGCTTATAACACAGACAGATCCACCCCACCACCATATGCCTGTAGTACACCAAGCTCTGAATTAGACCGAGCTAGTCAATGTGATGGAGCAGGAGCTGGCCATGAAGTGGGTCCAGGTGCTGAAAATGCATTGTTAGCGTCCTTACTACCCAATGTGGCTCAGCAGATGCAAAGTGTGCAGCTCATGCCTTCAGGTTAGTGCTTTGTATCCTTCTTCTTGACAGAAAATAAACCTTTCAGGTTTCTGGAATAGAAACCACTTCAGAGGGTGGCAGGAGCAGTGAGATTTCATTTCTGCATTGTTCCCTTTTAGTAAAAGGTTCACACTCCGGAATTTTAGTTATAACTCTTAATGTTTCTATTTTGTGCTGTAGTACCTCAGGCTGACCTTGATGGATCAGCTGCTGTGATTCCTCCTGGTGACCAGGAAGCTGTCCGAAGTGTCCCTTTCTATCCAGTGGCTCCTCAGTCTATTGGTCCAGGACCTGGCTTTGCACCTCCAGGATTCTCAAATCCGTATGGAACTGACCCATCACCTCTGTATTTGGGGTCAGCAGTACCACCAGGAGGGCCTCCACAAGAAATTGAACCACGGTCGGAAGAGCAGACAAACCTGGAAACAGGTCTGTGGTATCAGTAGACAGCTTTCCTTCCTTATCAGGGGAATGAAGCATTTTGGGGAATAATGTCAAATATCCCAATATTTAGAAAACAGTGAGTCAAGTCTTATAATGAAATTGAAACCCACCGTGTAATGGCACAGAAACATCTGTGGAGAATTTCACTGTTCGTTCTGCTTATTTGGCTTGGTTTAAAAGAGAGGCCAAACTCAGCAGGCTAGGGATTTAACCCTGAGTGCACTGGGCTTGGCAGTTCTGTCTGTGACTGGAACCTAAGGAATTTCTGCCTTGGACATCAGCTCCTGCAACCCTGATAAGTTTTAATTCAACAACAACGGAACCTGTGGAGGCAGCAGGCACACAGAAGTTTGGCAGGGCTGCGTTAGAGACGTGAAGAATCTTAAACGGCTCCTTACTGAGCATATTACATCCCTCAGCCTGCCCTGACCTATTTGAAACAAACTTAATATTCATGCAGGGGAGAAAAGGCAAAATTACAGCAACTGCAGTTCATGTTCTTTAAAAGGCCAGGTTCCTCCTAGCACAAAACTCTGAACTAGTGAAAACTTTTGTCTTAAAAGTGTTGTGGGGTTTGGGGGCCTTTTCGTTGTTCTGTTCCCCACTAACATAATCTCATTTGTTTTTTAAGTAACGCAGAGAATTGCCCCGGAGTCTCCTGCACAGAACTCTTTCCCTGACCAGAGAGAGGAGGATTTCTATGGCAGGATGGCTAGCATGGTATCTGTATTTCCTACATCTCTTCAGGAAGTGTCAGCTGCACTGCCGAACTTTGCAAACGCAAGCATACACTGGGGCTCTGTCTTGCTCTGCAGCAGCACTGGAAGCTTGGTTTTTGCTTCCCACTGTCCTTTTCCTTCAGTGAATAAAAAAATGAGCTAGGAAGAAACTTAGTCATAACTTCTCTACAGTTTAACAAAGGTGGAGGGGGGATATTGGGCTGTTGTCTGAGGAGTTTCATTTCTCTTTCTCTGCCTTCCTCTCCCACCTCCCAGAATGGTTCTTCGTAGCCAGAAGAACTCGTAGCATACATCAGCGCATGAGGCCCTGAAGGACAGTTCTGTGGCTGTTTCAAAAGCATACTTGTAGTGACTGTTAATGTGGAAGGTGTCTTACCAAAATCCCAGCCCCCTTTTTCAAGTATATAGTCTTTTCAGTGTTTAAATATCACTGAAGTTGGTGTCTCCTGGGAAGTCAGTTTAGTTTAAACATTTTTAATAGAGATACATATGGCAACTGATAAAGGATGAAGAGACTTTTTAACTAGAAATTAACCATGCTTATAGAAGAGACAATGAATGTGGGGTTTTTATGCTTGAGTTGCTATAAAAACATTAGAAGAACAATCCAATGTTAGAGGGGGGGCAAATGCAGCAGCCACTCCCTGGTGCAGCTTGTTGTGTCTTTCCTCTCATGGGCTGGTTGAGCCTGCACAGCAATGCCTTGATTTAATTCTCTTTAATGGACCAGTTCCATGATAGTGCAATTGCTTGGACAGACTTCAGCTGTTTTTCTGAACCTCCTGCTATGTGTCAGAGGAGATAAAAGTACCCCAGTAACCAGCTTGAATATCTTTAATTGTGTGGGATTTCTTGATAACAAGTGGGAGTTGTGTCAGATATTTAGCTGCTTGCTGCTTATGCGTGTCCTGGCTTTGTATCTAACCAGGCACCAGGACGAAGATCCAGATCTGCATCTCAGTCTTCAGCACATATGGTATGCCACGAGCAGGCTGCTTCTTTCACTAAGTCTTTTTTATTTATGTTTGGGTTTTATGTCTTTTTATCTGCTTTTATATCTCTTCCTAGTAATATTTTTCAAAGAAGGGATTTTTTTTTTTTTTTTTTAGTGAATTTATATCTAATCCCTTGACCCATTGCTTCAGCAGTGACAACTTTGTACTTTCCTGTATATTTGTAATACAGGGCTATGGGCGGAGATCCCGAACGACTTCAGAGTCCTCTGCTCATTCTGTGGGACGAGAGAGATCCAACTCTGCAGCAAAACAGCCTTCTCCTCCTCCCTCTGTTCCTGTAGGGAAAGAGACTAAAAAGGAAACAAAAAAGGAGGCAGCACCTAGAAAGGTGAACTAAGAAAGTACCTGTAGCTGGAGGGGATATGTTAGTGCACGTGGCAGCTCCTGCTCCGGGTACTGATTTAAGAAGTCTTGACTGAACAGCTTGCTATTTATTAACTTTGGCTCAGAATTGAAGTCCTTAGCAGAAAATGAGTTGTTGCACGGATGTTTCTTTTCATCTGCCTGTGAAGACAGTCTTGAGACAATTAACTGAATAGATGCATTTATTTTTAGAGTGGTGCAACCTGGTTTCGCTGGCTGATGGGAAAAGGGAAGAATGAAGCTCACCTTCCAGATGACAAGAACAAATCAGTAAGGCCCCTAAATCACAGAAGCCTTTATACATTTTAGTTGGTTCAAAAGGGTTTTCTGAGGCCAGATGAACATTGTTTTGACAAGCAAATAGATGTGTGTAAATAGATTCTGCTTATTCCAAGACTGGCTGTTAAAAAAAGTTCCTTTTTTGGGGGGAGATAGGAGGGGCTTAACAGCTGAGTTTGATCTCCTAATCCTTGACTGTGATTTTCTTGTAGATTGTTTGGGATGAACAGAAACAACGCTGGGTTAATCTGGATGAACCAGAAGAAGAGGTAAAAATCTGAGTACTCATTATTTGGTCAAGTGGAAAACTGCAGTCTGAATTGTCCCATAATCTTCTTTAATCTGTTATTGGCTCTTAAAAGATGCCTTTTACTGAATTTGGATTAAAATGTGCATCAGGCTACGTGTTCTTGCAGTCTACCTCCTTATGGAACCATTTGTATCTTTATTTGCTGATGTGGATTCAGTAACTGTGATTGAATTTTGTGATAAATGAATTGCTCAAAACCAGATAATTCCATATTTGTCTTTTGATTGACACGGATCATATTTATATAACTCACAATTTACAATGGAGTTTGCTCTAAACTTTGCCCTGTATATCTCTTCATAGAGGTTGGACTCGCCTAGACAGTTGTTTCTTAATTGATTTGCTCCAGACAGAATATAGGGGGAAGAAGTAGGAAGAAGAGTTTGTGCTTATGAAAATGTAACGCATTGTGTAGCAAAGAAAATCACACGTCCTGGCCCTCCTTGTCATTCAGGGATCTCTCTCAAAACACAAATGACAAGAACCACTTGTTTCCTTTCAAAGTGAGAGTAGATGAGTTGTAGTAATGCCTTGATACTAGTTATCAGATGGAAGATGAGGAATAGGCATACAGGATGTATGTCTATTTTATGTGCTCTGGAGTAAGGAAAAGGGAAGTCAGATGGGTACTTTGTTTGAAACTCTTGGTCAATGATGATGCAGATTTTTTTGTTCTCTGCAGAGCAAACCTCCACCACCACCTCCAACAGGATTTCCTAAAGTTCCTCAGGCTGCTCCACCTGGACCTGGGGGTGGACCTGGAGGCCCTCCTGGTGCCCCTGTCAACATGTTCTCCAGGAGAGCAGGTAACAGGCAACAGTGATGCTTCAACTGTAGAAGACTTCCGATTTTCTCTTGCATAAAACATGAAGGCAGAAGTCTCACCTTTTCTGGAGTGGTCAGGGAACAGTTGGCAACTCAGTGATGTCATGGAGCTGGGGCTGTTGCTGGCCTTGCTTGCGCGTAGCTTCTGCACTGTGGTTGTTGTCACAACTGTGCCATGACTTGGGTTATTAGTGTTTGTATCCCTGGAGCACTATCTTCTGATTCTGAAACATGGTTTAACCAGCAGACTGTTGAAGATAGACTCAGGGATGGCTGACATGAGGCTTATCTCTGTTATTTCTGGATTTTTCTGTTTTAGCTGGAAGCAGAGCCCGTTATGTTGATGTCCTGAATCCAGGTGGAACCAAGTCGAGTGGTGCTCTTCCAGCACCATCAGACCTATTTGCCCCCTTGGCACCAATGCCAGTTCCTGCGAATGTATTTCTTCCAAACTCAGGTGTGTGGTTTTCTATAGTTATGTGGTTATCTATGTCACTTTGGAGTATGTGTATTATGTAGCCTTTATTAAGTGTTATGTATGTTCAATCTCATTAACTCCAGTTTGGTTTAGAAACAGAATCAGTCCAAGACGTGCAGTAAAACAGATGGGTCAGTAAACTTGGAAGTTTACTTCTTTAAATGACTTTTTTCCTGGGAGAAGATTGATATTGTAGAAGCTCATTTCTGCTGATGTTCCTGCTTCTCATTCTGTGAAATCAAAGACCCTGGTATGGTGTGTTTGGCTAAATCCCATTTCCTTTGTAGTTCCAGGGGAATCCCAGCCAATGGAAGGGAGTGGTGCAGCAGAACATGCACCAGCTGCAAATCAAACCAGCACAGATCCTGCTGCTACTGTGGAACCAGAGGTGAGTTTGAAGGAATGTCTTATACATATAATTCAGGCTTCTGATGAAAAAGCCCTCATGAGTCTGAGTAGTAGTTTCATGGTCACAAAACATGATGCTGTAGGAATGATGTTTGTGTATAGCATTTTAATTAAAGAAATGGAGAAGGGAAATACAAGTGGAAATGGAAGTGGGAAGCCCATGAAGAGTTGCTTTCTATGTCTATGGGAGCAGTATGTGTCAGGAGAGGGACCAAAGAACATACCTGCATCAAAACAGAAGAAATGTAAGGTAGCGTCATAGTAATAAAGATAAACAGAAGTGCATTGTTTTTCTTCAGTACTTAAACCCTGCAATCCTTCCTCCTGGATCTGGACTTCCTGTTGCTAACCCCGATGGCTCCCAGTCAGGCGAGGTAAGGCTTAATTCACAGTAGTTAGCTGATGACTTCTGAAGCATATTTTAACCATTAATTTGTAGTGGATTTATCATGGGCCACCCAACAAGTCACTGATGCAGTTGCTGATGACTAACCAAGATGGAATCATGTGGCTGCCTCCAAAACTGTACAGACAAGAGCTCTAAGCCCCTATGAGAAGTTCAGCCTCTGTCCTACATGTGGTGCAATTTTTTTTCTATGAAGTAGGCTTTGACCAACCTTTTTCAGAGTAAAATGCCAATAGCAGTTTCAGGATCTCTTCTTGCCTCCGTGCATGCATATAATGTCACTAATACTGAGTGCAAGACACGACAAAGAGAATACATTGCTATGTGCCAGGCAGAGTAACATTGCCTTTGTTCCTACTAAATGTTTTCTATAGCTGCATAATGTGCTTTAGGAAGCCCTTTTGATTTAAACTAACTTCTGGCTTTACGTTTTATTTTGTTGTTTTAACTTGAAGTTGGTTTAACCTTTGGCAGAGACTTTGAAACTGAAATAAAACAACTGAAAGCTTGGGGCAGTGACATGCATGACGACTTTTTTATTTGTGTTTTTTTGTATTTGTGTGTTCTTGCTGTTTTGTAGCTTTCGCGCTCTAGTTCAATGAGTTCATTATCACGTGAAGTAAGCCAGCATTTTAATCAGGTACATGTGGCTGGCCATTCTCATTTATGTTCACTTATTTACTTCCCCCCCGCCTTTTATTTTGCATTTGCTCAAATACTAATGCTACTGTTGTTTTCCCCTTTTCTCATTTCACCACAATAACATCACAAGTAACTAATGATGTAGTGTTCCTTTTAACACTCAAACAGGGTCTTCAGAGTTGTTTGTATCTATGAGAATGCATGTAACCCAGGCATGCTCTTTGTTTATATTCATGTTCCTAAGAGACTCAGTCATTTTGATCAACTCTTTCCTGGGATACCAAAGTTGTCAGGAGATTTTAAACAAAAACCCCAAACCAAAACCAACAAAAAAAACCCTCCTAAAAAGCCTCACCCAAGCAAAACCTTGTCATCCTGCTGCTGCCAGCCTCCAATTGGTAATAACACCAATGCCTCTTTCGTCTGGAAAAGCCCCTGTAGGATTTAAAGGAATACTTCATCTCTGCTATGAGTTCCAGTGCTGTGGAGTCACCATAAAGGGGTGACACAGACTCTTTCTGATATTTCTAAGTAAAGCAAAACTCAACATAGAGTGTTTCTTTGGGGCAAGCCCTCAGGTGTACTAACAAAAGCAGAAGGTACTAATTCAGTGAAGTCACACGGGTGTCTTGTTTTGATTTTGCATGCTTTGGATTTTCAGAGCTATTTACAGTTTGTGCATGTGATGTTGTTTTGTTCCTACATTAAGCAAGTGATACATAAGATCTGGATGCAAACTGTACCAGCACTTTGGCAGTTGTTACAAATGCTGCGCTGCCCATACTGTTGGCATTAGTACTGTGGATATCTGCTCTGTATGACCAAGCAAACCACACCTGAGAGGCCGGGGGGAGCTGTGCAGTCGCTAACTTCAGTATTATCTGCTTCCTAGCCCGCTGCTGTGCCGCCTGCGGGGGGACCTTCAGCAGGAGCAGTTCCCTTCTACAATCCTTCTCAGTTTGCACAAGTGAGTAAAGGCCATGTCTTTGCTTTGAACAAAACCTGTTGAGGAAACCCATCGCTTTGTTTTACTAGTTTAGTTCTGCCTGTTGCATGTAGTGTTAAATGTGTTTGCAGACCAGCCTAGCACCTGTTTAACAGGTTTGTGTTCAGAACTTCAGTGCCAACTGTGTGTTTTGTCTTCAGTATGAGCTTTTACAGAACACTCTTTATTCCTGTTCTCCTTTTTCAGTCTCCTGCAGTCACTGGAAGTTCAAGACCGGGAAGAATTGGACAGAGGAAGTATCCAACATTGAAGTAGAAAGCAGTGGCTTTGTGTTCGGAATTCTCACTCGTGTTCTGAGTATGCAAAGAACTATTCAATTACGGCACATGGTATCAGTACTAGCTGCAGGTGACATGACAGAGATTGAATGATGGGTGATTATTTCATGGGTCTCCCTGCTTGCACCTCATCTACGCAAACCATTACCAAACATGAAATGTGTGTAACTTTCCCTTTTTAAAAATCTGTCTAGAAATAGCTTTGCTGAGACAAAGAATAGACACGAGGGAGGAAATAGTTGCTGTCTGTTACAAAAACTATTTGTAAATTGCATAGGCAATTTATTCCGTGAGTTTGAGTGTGACCTTGGAAGGCAGAGTTTCAGGGATTCCCTGATATCTGAAGGATGCTTCCCCTCCCAGTGGGGGGAAAACCATGTCCACATTGTAGCCTAACGCTCTGTGGCCTTAAAGAGGACCATGCACAATTGTAACACTTACCCAACAGGGCTGGGTTTCCCCGTGTGAGACCTTGGAGATGTTCCTCTGGGAAAGGCCTGATGCTGGTTGATTCTTTGGAGCAGGGAGGGGGCCACAGCTCATCCAAATAGTTTGACCTGTATGGAATGAAAACTGTGACTGTAATCTAATGCTAATTTGGTTTGGATCTTACCTAGTCTGTATGTAGTTTGTGGTTTAGACTACTTGTAAAGCAAATTGTATAGTGAGGCAGAAGCTCTCTGTATAATAGCCAATGCTGTACTATTTGATGAGTGAGTGGTTTTAAGTGCAATACGGTTACTTGCTTTCTCTCAAACTGCTGGCACTGTGCAATTGAGGTGGTAACAGCTTGAAAGTTAAGTTTCTTTTCCTGTCAAGTGCCAGAATCAGTGTAATACTCTGTTCTTGAATTTCCAGTACTAAAATACCCAAGGTCTTAAATAGCTAACAGCTGAATTTCAAACATACTAAAAGTAGACGGATTAGACCTCTACTGAAGGACTTTAAAGTCTTTAGGTTTAATATAGGAAATCTTGCAAACCATGATATTGCAACATTCATATTCACTGAAGAATCCGAATTATCTGCAAAGAGAGAAATAAACTTTAAATATTTATTAAATCATTAGGCCATATTTTATTTAGATCTTGCCACCAAACTCTTTGATTTTACTTGAATTTCTGCCCCTGAGTAGAAATAATGTGAATGTGAAATTGCCAGTGTCAGTCCCCAATAGTTTTCTCTTTTCTTTTCCTGAATAATGCCACCTCTCTGAGCTCTCGGTAGCCTTACATGTGTCCTAAAAGGTCTGTACGTAGCTGAAGTCAAACGCTGTTTGGGGGGGATTAGAAACCTTTGCATAGTGGTCCATACTCCAGCCGTGGGCAGCAGCAGTCAGTGTGGTTTACTTTTCTATAATCAAAACCTAGGCAGACGCTTGGCTTTCTTCTAGCCCGGCCAGGCTGCTGATTGTGCTCTCCTTTCAGTAGAGACTGCCAACCACGTTCCTTGACGAAGGCTTCCTCTGCGCGGGGAGCGGCTCTTTCCTAAGTGTAAGATTTGACACTGTAAATCCTTGAATAAAATATTTTGCGCTCTGGAGCACTTTCACATTTTACTTCTTCTTGTGGTTATTGCTGCGGTGAGCAGGGTGAGGGAGCCGGTCCTATTGCTGCGGTGAGCAGGGTGAGGGAGCCGGTCCTCGTTGGCATTGATTGGTGGGGGAGCCGCTCCTCTATTGGTATTGATGTTCGAGGGAGAGGGAGCGGGAGTGCGCTGCCCTTTGCATGGCTGACATCACTGAGATGGCCGAAATTGAACTTCTCGCCTTAATCTTAGCCGCTGTTAACGGTTCTGGGGTGGAAATGCGTTGGTTTGAGCTGTTCGTTGGAACGCCGCCTCCAGCAGAGCGGTGGTGTCAGGGAGTGATTTATGCGCCGCTCCCTCGTGGCGGGGCGGACCTCCGGCCGCCAGGGGCCGCTGCCGCGGGGCGGCGATGCCGTTGCTACGGGGCTGTGGCGGCCTCCGGCGCCGCGCGGGCCTCCGAGGC
>JANRGW010010480.1:26938-43184 GCA_024733675.1 Psilopsiagon aymara
CTCATCCGTTCGGCGCCCCCGGGACTCGGCGTCGTGTGGCGGACGGCGGAGGCGAGGAGCCCGCGGGGGTGTCCCCGGGCGCGGGGCAGGGCGGCGGCTTCCCTCGGTGCGCTGGTGCGTGCGCCGCGGAAGGACGAGCGGGGTTCGCCTCGAGCCTCGCTGCGGGTCCCGGAGCTGCTCCTCAGTTCCGCGGCAGTGGGAGGGTGGCAGCGTCCCCCCCGCTGCGAGGCCGCGGTGCGAGCTGAGGCCGCTGGAAACTTCCCGGGCAGCGGGCGGCCCGGGGGGGCTGTGCTGGGCTGGGGACCGCGCTGCGGTTGTGCCGCTCTCGTCCCCTTCCCCGCTGGCAGCGTACGGAGCCTTCCCTAAGGAGTGTGCGCGGCCGCGGTGCCTGCGGCAGTGGGGAAGGCGGTTGGCTGCTTAGCTCTGGAAAAAGAGGGAAATAATGGGTTTGTGACACGGTCAGGGTAAGGTTTGCATCGTTGTGGAGGGAGGTCCTGTGAGGAGCTTCCTTTGTGGTTAAGAAGCAGAGTTTGCAGCTTGAAGTGTTTTGTTCTTATGTGTTTCTCTTGGGGAAATCCAGGTATCCAGCCTCTTGATATCCTGCAGAGGATGCAGCAGCCTACGTCTGCCCTCCGGTCTGCACCGCAGACTGACCTGTCTTCGGTTGCCATCACTTTCTGGCTTAGTTAAAGCCCCGTGAACCTAAGGGTAAGGGAGGGAAAGAAACTATGCTGTGAGGAGCGTTTCACGCGGAGCAGTGTCTGTTGCTGGTACCTGGGGGAGAATGAGTACTCCAAATGGATTTCCGCAGCACTCAGGGGCATGTGTTCCTCGGAGCATGGAGGGTGGAGCAGTGCAGGACCTACACGCTAAAAAAGTAGGGAGAGCAGCAAAGAGGGATGCTGGTAGCAATGGGGCACTTACCTTTGAAGATGCTGCAAGTGCAGGCACTGCTTTAAATGAATCCTTAAAGCTTCTACCCAATGAACTCAAAGCCAACGTGAAAATGAAGCTGCTCACTCCAAGGCCTCCTCAGAAGCCCCGGCTGGAGCGTGCTGCATCTCTGGATGAGAAGAGCTGGAGGAGGTGGAGGCGGTTTCGAACCAGCCAGGAGAGTCTGACAGACCCCAACGAGACGAGCTCCTCCAATGGCTCCCTGCAGGAAGCATCCCTCAGCCCTCTCACCAGGGGCAGGGCGAGCCCCTGCCACCCGTGCTGCCACCAGAACTCCTTGCACAGTTCACCGGATGCCTCGGAAGCCAGTGCCGTGGGGAAGAGCCGGGGGAGCACCTCCGACCTGGGGAAACGAGCCTCGGAGCTCTCCAGTGCCTTTGGGGGGCTTCTGCGGGGGAGGGCGTTCGCAGGCAGCAAACCCCGGCTGTCGCAGGTAATGCCGGCACGACCTCTGCCGCCCCTGGAGCTCAGCGTGGCCTCTCACTCGCTGAGGACAGCAAACAGGATTGACTCGGATTGCCTGGATTACCGACAGTATTCTCAGCACAAGTTTGGGAGGGTGAGCAGCAGCTTGAGCGATACCAGGCTGCATGGCAACGGGATGGTCTATGATAATTCCTCCACGGACTCCATGAAGTCTACATTCAGCCTGCTCACTCCCATCCGCTCCAAGGATGTCCGCAGCAGGTATGTCCTCGAGCTTCTCCTGGTGAAGGGTTTGGGGTGTTAGCAGGGACCAGTTGCCCTGTGGGATCCTGCTGGGCAGGGGCGGGGAAATTCCAACTAATCATCAAGAACGGACGTTGTTCTGTGGTGTTTAGCCTGCTGCAGAGACTGGAAACAGTTTGGAGGTGAAGAGATTAGAACAGATACTCTGCATTTGCATCTTTTAGCTGGGTATTGGTTTTCATAAACGTAAGTTTGATTTGTTCTTGGCTTGCTTGTAATATTTAAGTAACCTTTTTAAAATTAAGGAGCAATAGCTGTGCCAACAAAAGTATGCTGGGCTTGAACTGAAATGGTAAATGGCAGAGGAAAACCCAGATCTCTTAGCTTGAAACTGTCATGCAGTACCTGCAGTGTTACCAGAGTCCTGTAAGGTGCTGAGGGTCCTCTGCAGATGTTGAGCTTGTTTTGGCTTCTGGCAGGATCAGTCTTGAGGAAGAGTGTGATTCCATGCAGATCTCGGCGCTTTCTCCTGGCATGGCCCTGACCTCCTGCTCTGGTTGCTCATTTGACTTCATTTTTAGTCAAGTTTAGGTTCTTAATTGGAGGTACATTAACCTGCTTATCAGTGTATTGAACCCTCTCCTTGTGCTGGCTGCAGATCCTCTGTCTCTGAACACTGCCAGCACACAGCACACACACTGCAGCAGGAATTACTGTTGATGCTGCCAAGCAGGAAGTGTGGTAGAAGGTAAAGGACACCATTTGTGTGTTACAGAGACACAACAGTCTGTGAGACCCTGATCATTGATCCAAAGAGTGGGAGTCAGTGGTACGGGGGAAGTGGATTCCGAGGTGAAGTGTAACTGCTAAAGAAGCCCCAAAGATGGGTCATCACTTGTTTGCTGTGAGGGATTTTCTTTCGTTTCCCTCTTGGGAAGCTGTTGGAGTGGGGTGGGCAGCTGGGCAGGCCCATGGGTTGCACAGCATTCCCTGCCAGCGTGCTGCCATTGGCACTTGCAGAGCTTAGGCAAGATTAAAAATGCTTATTCAACTTGCTGTGCCTTTGCCAATACCCCTTTGGTTTCATAAGCAGCATGTTCTTGGGAGAGGCAGGCAGTGCAGGGCAGAGCTGTCCTTATTGCATGTGATGTTCTTTTAGACCTCAGACTCAGTAAATCATTTACTTGCATGCTGACGTGATGAGCTGATTTGAAGGAGGAATATGAGTTTGAATCCTTGATTAGGAGCAAGTTGGTACCAGAACAGTGGGAGGGGTGGGGCTATTTCTGTGTTTTAAGTAAACTGAGCGGCTTCAAGATACTCGGACATCAAACCAATCTCTTCGTGTTTTGCCTGTGGTAAGTACTGTGGGGATTGAAGGCTTTGGATGGCTTCAGCCTCCTCATCACAGAGCCTGTTCAGCATCGGTCTCACCGTCGTATCAATGCCCTGGCTTTGAAAAGGCTGCTTTATGACCAGGGTTTTGTTTTCCTGCGTATGATCCATGAGAACAGGAACTTTAGAAGGAACTTCAGGCAAGCAGAACAGTATATAAATGCTAAATGCCATTTTCTTGATTAACTCAAGATTCAAGCATTGCCAATCATTTTTCCAACTCTTGTGCCCTTTCCTTAGACGCTCCTTTATGGCTCTTCTGTTCACAGAAGCTATTTGGAAGGCAGCCTTCTGGCAAGTGGTGCCTTACTGGGAGCAGAAGAACTTAGCAGGTATTTCCCTGATCGCAATATTGGAATCTTTGTGGCCACCTGGAACATGCAGGGTCAGAAGGTACGTGCCCAGAAGTCTCTGCAGGCCTTTTGGCAGGGGTGAGGTTAGCCCATCCTTACTGCAAGGACTGGTGTGGTGGTCTTCCCTATTCATGACTATGCTCCTTGTCAACCTGAGTTCACTGTCTCGCTGCAGTGATGAGGCCCTCTCGTGTGTTTTCTTTGGTGAGAGAGCATTGTAACGGGGTTCCTTAGATACTGGGTATGAAAACAGGGACCTCTGTGGCTTCTTCTGGCAGCTTCTTTACACCCCGTTGAAATTAGGGCCATATGAAGATAACTGATGATTCTGTGCTTACAATGAGAATGTCCCTGATGCTTAGACTCCTGCCTACATCTTTATGTAGCATAGGAATTCAGGATGGATTCTGCCAGGAGACTGAGGAGCTGTACTTGGAAGAGCACAGACAGCCCCTGGGGTGTTCAGGAAATAGCCTACAGGCTTGGTGAAAGCATCACTGGAAATCAGAAACCCCACGTCACTGCCCCCCGTGGCTGAGCTGTGGATATTGGGTTACTGCTGCAGTGAGAGCAGCTGAAGTTGCCTTTCGGAAGGAGACTCCTGAGTGTTATCACTTAACCTGGTTTTTGAAGCCTGAATTGTTTGCGTGTGCTGTGGAACTCAGGTTCTGGACTTTTCTTGTACTTTTCTATTAGAACTCTGCATAACTAATATTGCTATTTGATCTTTATTTCTTTTTCAATAACAGGAACTTCCATTGAATCTGGATGACTTTTTATTACCAGCAGATCCTGACTATGCCCAGGACATGTATGTCATTGGGGTTCAAGAAGGCTGTCCAGACAGGTAGCAAAAACAATGTAATGAACCATCCTCTTTTACTGCTAATTAATTCCTTTGTTTTAATTAGTCTGGAGGTAGTCTCTATTGTATTCTTGTCAATAAACACCCACATTTAATAAGAATTCCAGTACATGAGCACCAAGGGAAGTGGGTTTGAGAGGAAAATGTCACAAAGATCTGTAAATACAGACCTTGATGCTGCTGTAACAGCAAAACTCCATCTGACTTCTGTGGGCATCTCACCAGGGGTGTAGGCTGGCCATGAGTGAGCTCAGCTTGGCTGTTGGTGTTTGCAGCCATGCACTGAGCAGTGTTACGTGCTTCCTATTTCTGGTCTCTCAGAGATTGATCAACCCTGGAAGAGTGGTTGAGGCCTCACGTCAGACTCTGCTTTTTTAGGGTATTTCCCAGTGGGAGTCTTTCCCTGACATGTGCAGGCGGGTGCAGTGGCAGCAGCGATGCCTGCTGCAGCCCAGGAGGTTTTGCTTACACTTACTTGACATTATCAGAGGGATTGCTCTGTTTCCACAATGCTGATTATTGTCTCTTGTATCATCCCTGTGATCCCGCTGTTGTTCTTTCCTGCAGAAGAGAATGGGAGATCCGCCTGCAGGAGACACTGGGCCCCCACTATGTCATGCTCTACTCAGCTGCACATGGGGTGCTGTACATGTCGGTCTTCATTCGGAGGGACCTGATCTGGTTCTGCTCAGGTGCGTGGTCCAGTAAGAGCTGGAGAGTGGGGAGGTTGAAGGGCTGCTGCCATCATGTCCTTCTCTCCAGGGCTGTTCCTCCCCTGACTTCACTGCTCGCTGTCTCTAGAGGCTTTTCAGTAACAGCAGCTTCTTTTTCTCCTTCCAGAAGTGGAATATGCCACGGTGACAACTCGAATCGTATCTCAGATCAAAACCAAGGGAGCTCTGGGAATCTCCTTCACCTTTTTTGGGACCTCCTTTCTCTTTATCACCTCCCACTTCACATGTGAGACATTTTCAGTCTTGTTCAAGTGTCCTGAGGGAGAGAGGAGAGGGGTTGCTTTAAGGAGGTAAAAAAGCTGCAGGATAGAGGTGCAGGTCAGGCTGAAGCCAAAGCTCAGGACTGCTGAGCTGACAGCAATAAGGGAAGAGGAGGTTTTGGTAGTAAACTCACAAAAGAACTGTTAAAAACCCCCAGAAGCGGACTGTGCACAGTTGTATCCCTCTTTGCACACTTTCTGTCCTCATTTTTCAGTGTGTGCTTGCCCTGGGTCAGCGTTGACATTTTACATGTGGGAAATGTCTGATGTCCTTTGGAAGCTCCTGTTTTAACCAAGAGTGGTAGCTGAATGAAAACAATGCATCGTTGTCAGTAATGGGGTTTCTGTCTTTCAGCGGGGGACAGCAAGGTGAATGAGAGGAAACTGGACTACAATAAAACCATTCAGAGCCTTACACTTCCCAAGAACGTTCCGGACACAAACCCCTATCGATCCAGTTCTAGTAAGTGTGAAACCTCGCTTGGGTGGCAGCGCAGACAAACAGGGTTTGTGCCATGGTTTTCAGTCTGTGCTAAGGAAGAGAGATCTGTGACAGCATGAAAAGAGACCGGAGCTCTTTTTGTCTGAGGATGGTAGCTGTTCACATGATCCATTGTTTTTAGGTGTGTATAATTTGGGGAGAAATCTGGGAGAAGTTGAAATGGAGGAGGAGAGAGAAATCAAAAGGAATTTCCCTGTGATGTATTTTTTCTCAGAGCAGCAATAAGATCACTTTGGTTTAAATTTATCAATACGAGGGATGTGCTTCAAATATTTTGACTCCTGGAAGTGAAAAGAAACAATTTATGCCTGTTCCTTTGGCATACACCTGGCAGCACTCTCAGTAAGCTCTGCATCACACAGCTCTCACTTGAAAGCATGGAGTTTCCTTTTACTGAGTGTGTAGCTACATCACGTGCTCCAGTTTTCTTCCAAAGGCAAAGAGAGATTCAGGGCAGAAACATTTGGGGTATTGTCTTGTTTTGCTTTCAGAACCTCTCGGAGTTCTCCCTCATTCTGACCCTTCTGGCTTTGATTTGCAGGTGATGTCACAACACGGTTTGATGAAGTCTTCTGGTTTGGTGACTTCAACTTCCGACTAAATAAGGATCGGGAGACTGTGGATTCCATCCTGAGCCAGAACCCTGAAACAGACGTGTCCAGGCTCCTGGCATATGACCAGCTCACTAGTGAAATGAGCAGGGGTGAGGGGAAGCTGTTTTTCTTCCCAGTCTCCAGGAACAGAGATATCTACACGCAGAAATAATTACAGCCAAACCCCTATTTCCTAGAGGCCTTTCCTGCTTTCTCTTGTTCCCTAAAAAAGGAAGTCAGCAGATGTCAAATACAGTGGCAATTTGTACAAGGAACTTTCTGCTACAAATAGTGTAATCTTCCAATCTCTATTTCATCTGACTCCTCTATAAACGATGTAATTCTGTCACAGTCTCAGGCATTTGGATTTGAACAGTAGCACTTGCAAAGCATCCTGAGCTTTTGTTGGAAGGGGACGTGCATGCACCAAGTGTTCTTTGTTCAAATTGCCACTGCCTGGTTTTTATCCTCACTATGTAAGAACTGGAGCTTGCTTCCAGTTCTTCCTTTCTGGAGCCCAAGCCCTGCTTTTTTTTATTAGTCATGTATGTACATGGCTGTTGTTTGCAGCCAGCAGTGTTGAATAAATGCAGAAACGTGCTGGGTTCTTAGGAAGGAGGAATGTGGTGTTCATGCTGCTTTTCCTTTACAGGGTCTATTTTCAAAGGATTCCAAGAAGCTGACATTCGTTTCCGCCCTTCCTACAAGTTTGACATAGGAAAGGACAGCTACGACACCACTTCCAAACAAAGGACTCCTTCCTACACGGTAGGGATGGTTTCAGAGCAGGGGGCTCAGAGGGGCTGCTCAGCCCCACGTCTGCCTCCAAAGGGGGTTCTCAGCTGCAAGAAAAGGCTGCTTTCCTCAGTCCATCTGCAGGAGATACTGTCATGCTGAGATGTGCTGCTTAGGAGCAACAGGGCATGTGGAGCTGGTTTGGAAGAAAGGATTGTTGAATCTGTGAGCACAGGGAGAGTTGGGCACAGGCTGCGGATCTTATTTTCCCTGCCTTACATCCTGCTCAATGCATTCTGTGCTGTGCTCAGAGCTGGATGCAGAACCACTGTTGGTTCTTCAGTCTTTATGAATGTGTCTCTGTCCAAGACACTTAATTTCACTAATTGGAATGTGATAAATGAAGGGATTTGTCTCTTGTGAACCAGTGCTTATTTCCAGGGTGGATGTGCAAAGGGAGTTACATCCCTCTCCCCCCTCTCTCTGCCCTGCAGGACCGAGTTGTATTCCGCAGTCGGTACAGGGATGACATCCACGCTGTGAAGTACTCCTCATGTCCTGTGATCAAAACTTCAGACCATCGGCCTGTATTTGCCTTGTTTCGTGTGAAAGTGAGGCCTGGCAGAGACAAGTGAGTACCTCCTTATGCCCCTGTGTGTGACTGCACATGGCTCCACCTGAGGATGTGCTCCTCTTCAGTTTGTCCTCTCAGGAGAGTTCCTGAAATAGGGTTTATCCCACGCAGCTCTCTGCAGCCTCTGTGGTTTTTACCCAAGACACACTTTCAGTGGTCAGAGCAGTGTAAGAGTGCTTAAACCTTGCGCTGACATCTGAAATCCCCGCTACTGGGTTCCTTAATCCTCCTGAGGGGGATAAAGAGAGTCTGCTACAATTGACTGTAAATCTGTGTTTCATCTGAGCTGCAGCTCTCTGGTTTTCCTATTGGCATGGACAGCTTTCCTCTCGGTTCCTCTTTCCCTCTTTGGGAGCAGTGCTGTTTTCCCGCCACAGTGGTGGCTGCATTTCAACATGTGAGTGGGGTGAGATCTTCCCAAGTTCTTCACATCCCCCTGTGGGATTTTGTGCTCACAGAACTCCTTAGAAAATTGGGTTGTCACTGAAATTGAGTTCACCTCTTTTCTGTGTGGTCAGGGATGTCAAGACCCATGTACCTTAGAAAACGGTGACTTCTCAAAGCCCTTGGTCAGCAGTGCAGTTAGAATTGGGATTACTTTGCTGTTGTTTGTGGCTATTAAATACCTGTTGAATAGGTGAAGCTGTGCTGCTGGGGCTTCCTCTGGCCTCTCTAGAAGAGACCAAGGTAGGAGCTGTTGTGCATGAACCACACCAGCGATTGCACCAGGTTAAGAGTCAGCTTGTTCAGCTTTTCAAGTGAGTGTTTTTTTGGTTAGGGTCATAAAGAATGTCCCCCATGAATGCTGCCATTTTCGTGCTTAAATTGCACGTACATTTGCCTTTTACAACCAGTATTTCCTTCATCTAAACGTGAGAAAGCTTCACTTGTTGCTGTGGAAGAACAACTCTGTTTAAGCTGTTTTCTCCTGTAGCAGTAGCTGGATGCCTAAAGTAAAAATCAGGTTTCTGGCCTTTGTTGTATAAACTGGTTGGGAAGTGTGGGCAAACAAGACTGTGTTTGTGCCCTGGTCCAATCGCCTGTGTTTGCATTGCAGCATTCCACTGGCTGCAGGGCAGTTTGACAGAGAGCTCTATTTAATCGGCATAAAGAGACGGATTACAAGGGAACTTCAGAAACGGAAGGAGCAAAAGGACCAAAAATCCAGCAGCATATGTAGCATTTCCTGAGCTCAGAACTCTGTGTTAGAGGTGCCCGGAAAGAGGATTGCAGGCCACGACAAACTCTGCAGGGAATTGTCTGCCTAAGCACCTCTGGCAGCCACTGTGGCTCCTGAAGAATGTCTTAAACCTCATCCTGGATTCATCTGCATGAGCTAATCCGTGTAGCTCAGTGCTTTTGCTGAAGAAAATGGAGTCAGTTATGTAGGACATCCATCCCAACAGATGTAATCGATCTCATTTTGTCCATACTATCTTTGGAAGCAACCGGATTCTAACTCTTGGTTCTAAGATGACTCCATGCAGGAGGCCCAGCTTCTGGAACTGCCATGACCAGGGACCTCAGAAAAGCCTGCAGAAAGGTGAATCTGTTTGTCTGTTTGATCTGGTTAACTTATACACGTTGGGGGGGTTGTTTTCTTCTCCTTATCTGTAGCCAAATGTATGGTGGTGTTCTGTAAAATGCATAACAGGGACCAGTGAGGGGACTTGGGCAGGTTTGTGTAAGGGTGGTGCTCCTATGTTGGGCTTTTTTGTTCCTCTGCAACAAGATCTGTGTGAATGTACATTGGAAGTGTAGGACCACTGTCCTTCCAGTAACTGTTCTATAGGCCTTCTGTTGCTAAGGGGGAAAATCAGTCTCTCACACCATGTATCTGGCAGTTGAGACTGAACCAATCCCTTCCTTAACTCACTTGCCCTCCCCAGGGGTGATGTTGCTGCCTGCCTTCAGAGCAGGACACTTGAAAATAATGGTCCGAGTACAGCTTCACCAAAGGGATCAGGATGCCAGGGGGTGTCCATGCAGAGACACTGCAGCCAGTCACATCAGCACAGTCCCATTGCCTCTGACACCAGTTAATTCCTTTGGATTTTATTTTTTTACTTTTCCAATTCAGTGAACTGTGAGTAACTTCCTGGTTTTGAAGTAGTGTTGTCTTAAGGTTAAACATCCTACATGGACCAGTATGGCACTGGTAAAATGGTCAAGTACAGCTAATACTTAAGAACTCTTAAGGGCGCAGATGGGTTGGATCATTAATCACCTTAGTACATGAACCACCTTGCAAACAACTTGGAGGAAGTGCTGCTACCTATGCAACCTGTCCAAGACAGAGCTTCTGTTCCGCGGTACGAATGTTCATGGCACTGACCTGGCTGTAGCCATCAGGTATTTGATTTCCTTTCTTTTTAAAGGAATAAAAATAAATTCATGCAATACCAGAAACGGGCACCAGCTCTTATTGCCAGGCTGTCAGAACCAGCACTGACTGTGTGACACTGTTCGGGTGCCCTGAGCCATTTGGCTTCACCTGGAAGAACAGGACAGATTCCTCTGGAATCACTTGCACTGAAGAGACAAAACACATTTCACCCACCAGTTCAAGAAACCCAGCCATTAACCAATGCACTTCAGAATTCTCACTACTCCATCATGTCAAGGTCTCGTTTATTTTCTTACAAACATACATACGCAACAACTGAATAGGATTCCACACTGTGGGTTCCACAAGAAGCAATGCAACGTTTTCTTCTAGTTGCACAAGGAAAGGTATGGGGATAAAGCAGGCAACAGCTGCCTCAGTGTTCTGCTCCCAGTTTGATTGCTCCTCACAATACACATCTAGCCAGTGAAGTGCTGCACTGCAGCTGTCTACAGTTTTAAGCTCGTATGTTAGGGGAGCTGTGTAAATCAAATGTTTTAGTCCCCTCTTTCGGATCTCCATTCTTCAGTGTGTCACATGCATGGTGCTTCATGTCCTTCTGTAACAGTCAATTTCAAGAGCATTAGCTTTCTAAACGTTACTGTGTTGATCTCTGCTCTCAGCTGAGCTACATCTGTGCTGTGAGACTGTTGTGTTCTCTTTGCAAGGCCTTAAGTTTATCTGACAATGAAGTAGGTACAAGTTTCAGGTGCAGCAGCAGCAACTCCTTTAAGAACTTCAAGCTCTTTGTTAAGAACTAACTGGAGTAAAAGAACCCTTGTTCTTGAGCATAGCTCACAAGTGAAAAACCTGAAGAACAGGATCACTTTCATTCTAGAGTTAAGTGTCCATCTAGCATTATACACAGTATCTCTGTAGATGAACTCCACTGGAAACTTAGTTATGCCATAGGCCTACTTTCCTCTGAGCTCTAGCAAAATGACAACGTTATTTACAAACATGTGACTTTTAGTAGTCCTACAGCTGGTAAATCACACTGAAGAAATGGATCCAGGATGCTTGGAACAAAACCTGGACTGCAGGAAACTTGGTGCCTAACTTTACATGGATAATAACTAGTATTCTCTTAACTCAGTCTGACCAAGTCTTTGCTCACCTTGGTAGCAGCTATAAATACTCTTTTAACTCATACAGAAGCCAAGCTCTTGCCATGCCATCCCATTCCTCAACAAGGGCACACACTGGGGCCTCCAGTGTGCCAGCCCTGCTTCTGCTGCTAGTATGGTTTAGTGGTAACACAGCAGTGACTTCTGCTCAGGTACATGCTTTCAGCTGTAATGATGAACATTTTGGCTTGCTGTGTTCTCCCCAGTGCCAAGAGAAGGCTGTATACATCCATCCTCTCTTGTAACCTACTCAAAGGGTCAAAGTACTCATCCAGAGCCAGGGCAGGCCTTTAAGCTCAAGGTACAGAGCTCTTCACAGCCCAGTGCTCTGAAGCAGTGTATTTCAGCTGCAGCATAGCTCCATGTTTGCAGAGTCTGCCTGGAAAGACTGGGGGAGAGGGGGGAGTGGTTTGCAGCAATATTATCATCTCAAAACCATATCAAAAGGCAGCAGCTCTGGCACGAGCAGGGTCTATCGGAAGAGCCGGTACACCCTCGGGAGCCGCCCGTCCCTGCTGGACAGTGCTGCTTGGATGTGCTCGTAGGTGGGCAGATCTGTCAGGTCACCCAGGGCAGCCACAGCTGGCTTCTTGTGGAGCATCTTAGTGACCACTCTCTTGATATCAGCAGATTTCACTTGACCTGCAGGAAAAAGCCCAAAGCCAGAGCTGTGACAACTACATTCTGAAGAGCATGAAGCTTTATTAAGATGCTTTATGAAGTGATTGGTGCTCAGAAAAATCAATCATCAACTCTAGGGCTTTTCTACCCTGCTTGGTTTTTTCCTTCCTAGTATTGTGCTAGCTCGGAAGCAGTTCAGAAAATCAGTTTGAAATATATATCTGAAGTATTTATGCCCCCCAGCTTCCTAAAGCAACTCATCTGTGCTGCAAGAGTGTAAGTTGCCCAATCCTGACTGTACCTACACTTCAATTAAGGAAAAGCATTGTCTACTCACTGATGAGGTCACACAGCTCGTGAGGTAGCTTCCTTGTGTTTGTTGCCAGCACTTGCCTGCCCACATCCTCAAAGATAACCGGCCGAGACTCAAGGTTCATCATGAGCATGGACTTCAGCTGTGTCTTCGCTCGCTCCAGTTCTACCTGTCAGCAGCAAATACAAACAGATGTTCCCAAAAGCCTGGCCAAGGTACCATGTAAGGAAGAGTTCTGCAAACACCTTCATCTTTGAATGTGCTGCTAAAGTTACATATTCTGGTACAGAAATACGTAACATGCTTATTTACAAAACTCCATTCTAGCCAGGCCACTGCAATGTACTATTTCAGCTCCAAGACCATCTGCACAGTGTGCACATTGGGCTGCTCACCTCTCCTACAGCTCCTGCCATGAGAATGAATTCTCTTGTGATGATTTCCACCATCTCCCGAACCTAGGAATGCAGACAATTGAAAGAAGATTAGAACATTGCTGTCTGGTAATAAGCGAGTCTGGTAACAGGTCTTTGAATACAGTGCTGTGTACCTGTTTTGGGTCTGCACTGGCATGTATACACAGGAGACCTGTATCCTCGTAACTGTGGTGGTACGAGGTCGCGTTGTACATCCAGTGGTGCCTGGGAGCATAGAAACAGTATTAAAACCCAGAATTTAAATGTAAAAATTAAACCCACAGGGCAGTGAGTCCCTCCTAGTGCCTTGTCAGGGTTCTCAGCAATGCCAATGGGAATTGTCACTCCCTGCCTCTGAGGATTTCTGCATGTGCCATCTACTTCCTTCTCTCCATTTGCATCCTTGAAACCAAGCCCAGAATACGATGGAGCTGCATCACTGGTACCTGCTGCCAATTCTGTTAGATATTCCCTAGTGAAAGGATGGATTGGGCAAGTAGAGAGTGACAGAATTCCAGGGCACCTCTGCCCTTTACTCTGACTCCCTCAAAACACCCACTGACAAATCAATCCCACGTGTTTCAAGTGGAACAAACTGATGTAAAACCAGGGGGTGTTAGCTTTCAAGAGATAAAGCCTTCCATGTGAACCTGCTACAGAAGACCGGGGGTAGTTTCTGCTACCCCTTAAAGAGAAAGGCAGACCAACCTGTTGAGCACATTGAGATACAGTCGGGTGAACATGCCCTTGCCAGGCCCTCCAGCTGAAAAAGAGCCTCCACCTCCCATCATCATGTTCAGTACTGCAAAGGGAATGAAATCTTCCTCCTGAATGGCAACAAGAAGTTCACTCAGTTAAAAACAGAGCTCCCAAGAGTCTGGGTGAGTAAAGAGGGAGAAAGAGACATGGCACAAGAAGAACTTAAAGGTCAGTGCGTTCCTCAAACTGTCAGAGAAATGCTGCTTATCTGTAAGTGCAGCATCAGCAGGAAGTGCCAGTGCTTGCGTAATGAGAGAGCATTCTGGGATCCCTCAAGCACAGAGCACCCAGAAGGGATTTGAGGTTAATACTTACTAAAAATGAGCAGCTTTCCAACCCAATCATGATGTGGGTAAGCTCTGGGATGGGAGTAGGGCCCAGGCTCACATCTGACATGTCTTTTTCAACCTGTGGGAAGGGCAGACAGATTATCAGCACTGATTTTCACCTCCACTGTATCCAGCTTGATGTGCTCCCAATAATTAACCTGTCCCCCAGATATTAAAAGCAAAACCTATGGAGAAACCAGCTCAAGTCCAAATCTGCCTCTCCAACAGACCGGAAGAGGCACACCACCACCTCCACCTTCCTTTCACCTTGATGATGCCTCCTGTGTACTGCGCCACGGATCTGTCCACATCCCTGGCCTGGCCGCTGCCCCACGCCGGCTCCACTCCTAGCAGGTGCTTCCTGGCACACTCCACCAGCTGCTCGTGCTCGACTCCCACCCCAGCAAGCACCATCCTGTCCGGGGTGTAGTAGTTCCTCAGGTAGGAATGCAGCACGTCCCGGCCAATTTTGTCCGTGTTTTCCACTGGGCAGAACCTGTTCAGTCCAACTGTATTGTCTCTGTAGGCTGCCTAAAGGGAAACAGATACACTAAAGTAACATATTATTTCACTCCTTCCATCTAAACCTTCTTCCTGCTTTAGAATGATTCCTGTCTGTTTGAGACATATAAGAGAGGAGAGGCTGAGCATCATTTCGCTAACGTCACCATAACTCAATGACATGCTGTCATCCATGTCAACAAAGAGAAGTGATGGATAATTGCAGTTTAAGTTAAGATCTTTCACGTGGATAGAATGTAGGATTTCTAAGTGGAGGGGCAATGAAATTCTCCCTCCCCACCACTGAAATCCAATAACAGGAAAAGAGAACACAGCATGTCTCATACAGGGGCTGCATGGAAGATGGACTTGGGTGTTTTACCGCATGGATCATTTCTGTGAGGAGAGGCTCTGGATCGGGTCTCATGTTCAAGTCTTCAAGCTCAAATCGAATTGCTGCTCGAGTCATCTCAATTTCGTCATCTGTAATAAGAGAGAAAGAAGAGATCACAGATCACAACCACCATGCAAAATCCCTGATCTCTACATAACTTCTTATGATGATGAGCACATCATTACCATTATGTGCTCATTATTATGTATATATCACACCTTATTATGATGTGATGAGCACAATCTCATGAACAATAGCAGCAAGTTATGCATTGGGAGTCTCTCTTTTGAGGCAGAGATCCTGTTCCCTCACCTGACAGCCTGGGCCGGAGCGCTACATCAGCCAACAAGTTGACCACTGTGTCCAGGCCTCGGGCCTCAGCAGAAACAGCATACATGATAGTGTCCCTGCAACACAAAGCTGGGTTCTGTACTGAGAAGTCACTGAGAAGTTACTCCTGGGGAAGATTCCAACCGGACAAGAGGAAAATTTTTCACAATGAGAACTATCAGTCATTGGAATAATCCCCCCAGGGAAGTGGTGTCCAACACTGGACACTGTTAAGGTCTGGCTGGACAGGGTGCTGGGACATCCAGTCCGGGTCATGCTTTGCCTACAGACTTTTATAAACCTTTCAGGTTCACTTTTGTAGTTTCTGGGCAGTCACCACAAATGGATTTCTGCTCCTTCCAAACAAGAAGTGGCGTTTACTGCCACACACCAGAATAGACACCTCAAAGCACTGTCAGTGTTACAGCCACTCAGGTGAGAGAGCACGGAGAAGGAGTGTCATACCTCGATGCCTGGCAGTCACAAATGCCCCCATGCTTTTCTAAGGTGAGGAGAATTTCATCTTTGCTGCCAAACTGAGCTGTGGACTGAAAAAGAAGACAGCAAGGTTATGAGTTGGTAAAGCAATAACTGTTCATACACCTTCAGGGTAGCCCAGAACAAGCATCATCTTTGACTGTGAGGGTGGTGGGACACTGGCACAGGGTGCCCAGAGAAGCTGTGGCTGCCCCATCCCTGCAGTGCTCAAGGCCAGGTTGGATGGGGCTTGGCGCAACTGCTCTATGGAAGGGGTCCCTGCCCATGGCAGGGGATGGAGCTGGAGGAGCTTTAACGTCCCTTCAACCCAGAACATTCCATGGTTCTATTTTACACCCACTAACCCTGGAAGTGAAAGCACAATCAACCTTCAAAACACATCTGCAGTCCCAGTAACTGTCTGGGAACGCTGCCACCACCTATGTCAGCAGATCAGACCCCTGGTGCTGATCGAGCTGTGCAGGTTTGCAGCGTTCCACGCACACCCCGCCAGGCCCGGTACGGCACTCACAGAGAAGGCCAACTTTTCCAGGAAGTGGGAGATGCCGCTGAGGTATTTCGCTTCATGCCTTGATCCCGAGTTCACCAGAACTGGCGTGAAGAAGAGAACGCGTCAGTGCCGCTTCCACAGCCCCATCGTGCCCTGCTCAGCCCGGGCCAGCGGCCCCACCGCCCTGGCTCCGCCCGTACTCACGGCCCACGGTGCAGAACTGCCCGAACTTGTTCTGGGACGCGACGCGCAGCCCGTTCTCCAGCACCGTCACCCGCGTCTCGAACCGCTCCCGGCCCTCGGCCGCCGCGAACACCGCCTTGGGCACGCCGGGCAGCGGGCAGCTCAGCGACACGCTGGGGTAGGCACCGCCGCCGCTGTAGCTCCG